>JZLH01S0552024.1:21958-35993 GCA_001188425.1 Eucidaris tribuloides
CCCCCTTCACACTCGTCCCGCCACACCCAATGTTCCTCTAGTTATCCACCCAATGAAGCTGTCATGAAGAGAAACGTTGTATTAGAAGTTCCTTGAGGTCGTGCACGCGAGTCTGTTGATGCTGATCGTGCCCGCAGACTCCGACGAAAATTCTGAGTTTAAGGCGCCAGGTATCGGACAGATCTGTGCTGACTTTCAATAAAATGGTGATACCAAAATCTGGGAATCATACTCAGGGTGTTGGTAGAGCAGTAGTCGGCATTGGGGTGGGTGGCAAAATATCCCACTTCTCAATTGTTTGCCCTTGGAAGGAGTCTTATTGGCGAGCTTCGATGCTGTAGGTGTGGGCTATGAGCTAGGTTCTCATTTCATCTGAAGACAACCAAACCTAAAGTCAATCATTTCTCTAAAACTCATGACATTAAGCCAAAATACCAAATTACTAATCGCTAAAATTAACCCTCACTTAATCCCTAACCTAAAGAAAAATTTTATTGTAGCAATTACCAAAAAATATCATGGATAGAGCCAAATTCAAAATAACAATTTATCCATAGAAGTGTCAGTGCGTTCTTTTTTTCAACTTCACCTGACCGCTCCTATTTTGATCTTCATTTTGTAGCCATTCCTGCATAAAACTTTTGGCAGTATCGCCTTCCTGATTTTGAGATGACGACGTGCTTGCTACTGTTCTGGTTTATTGTAATTAAACAATCAAGTCAACGAAATCGTCTTCACTATTCGCTTATGCAATATCGAAATGATTGGCAGTTCTCTGAAAAGAAAATCGTTTCTCGAGTTTCCACAAGAATTATGTGAATGAAATCTTTGTGTCTATATCGGCTTGTAAACCATCTCTGCATCATGAAGATTATGAGGACTCTTGGAACATGCCAACAGAAAAATGTTTTCATTGAGTACACTGCATTAAATAAATGCAGCAGCTTTTTTTAGCTCATCACCGGGACCGAAGGCCCCGATGAGCTTAATGCCATGGCGTGGCGTCCGTCTGCCGTGAGCGTGCCGTCCACAGTTTTTGAAAATGTTTCCTCTTCGTCATTCTCCAACGGATTTGGTTGATTCTGATTTTTCCATATGATAGGGCTAGGTGGGGATTTAAAACTCTAGCACAGAATCGTGAAATTCAAATTATATCATGTTAATTATGCAAATTTATTCGAAATCACCAAAAAAATGCTTCTTCTCCTCATTTTCTCAACCGATTTTGATTGTGATTGGCTTAAGTGGTGGTCAGCGGCTGAGTTAATGTACATTAACTTCTACAAGAATTGCTGAAATTATACTCGCATGAATTATTATGGTAATCTTATGTCAAATGTTATTCCAAAAATAAGCAAAAATTGCTTCTTCTCCCACATCTTCTTCGACGCGCCGATTTTCAATTCTGTTTGCTTTGAATCTGATAGGGCTGCGTGGGCGCTTCAGACTTCTAAACACAAATTTGAAATAATCAATGTATGCACAAATTTAAACAATTAATTCAATTATGCAAATTTTATGCAAATTTATTCAAAATCACAAATAATCACAAAAAATGCTTCTCTCATTCATTTCTCAAACCAAATCTTTGATTTATTTGCTTTATCTTAGAGCTAAGCTTGCGTACACTAAACTCTCTACCCAGAATTTTTAACTTCTCATTATTAATTATTGGTAATTTATGCGATTTATTCCAAAAATAACAGAAATTGCTTCTCCCTCATCTTCCTCGACAATTTCAATTCTGATTTTTTATATGATAGGGCTAGGTGGGGGCTTCAAAACTTGTAGCACAAAATTTCAAAACTTCAATTAATTATGGCTAATTTTTTCATCGTCCCTGGCCGGCATGAAACTTACTATTGTTCTCCACTCAATTTTTTTATATTGGCATCGTTCCTTCCGGGACATCAAATTTAAAATATTTTGAACGGCAGTATAAATGTACCACTCGAAATTTTGGATATTATGACAATGCTTGCCGAGATGCCGGATGACGCTACGTCTTGACGTTTGTCTAGTTAATAGATATTTTTGGCTGTTTTCGTTATATTGAATTTTAATGACGTGTACTCGAATGAAACGGTATTCTTGCCTTTGGCATTTGCCGCCCAACTACCAAGTTGCCCCAATAAACAATGTGAAATTCAATCCTTCTGAAACTAATATTACTTTGAAGCATACTGCATGCTCAAGAGTCCCGGGCAGAATTTTTTCAGTAATTATCCTCTGCTGATCAGCGCAACCACAGAATGATTACCAAGCTACTTGATTGTTATCTGTCAAATACTTTTGTCTTTACCGAAAAACGAAAAGAAACAAAATGCAAAAATACTAATATTTTCCATTTTCTTTGACAGGACAAGAAGAGCTAGAGTCAACCACTAATTTTGACCTTCGCATCTTCTAACTGAGCTGCAACGACGATGTCATGACACGTCAGCTGCCATGTTTCACCCGAGCCCCCACGGGTCGGTCAATCAGGCTTGGGGGTGGAGGACAGTATGTGTCATCAAGCCAAGAGGAAGGGGACTAACAGAATCCTGGAAGATTTCAGTGAGTTTCTTGTACTGTGTATAGGTTATGTTGAGGTTGGTTAGTAATTGAATTCTTATAGACATTGACTTTGTTTGGGAAGAAACGCAGAAATGCCTCAAGAACTAAACTGGATGTATACACCAGTTGAAGTGTATCTCCTGGCTGAAGGATTTGTCCTCAAATTCTGTTTGCTGTGGAGAAATCAAGCAACTGTGCATTTTTTACTAGTAATGAATTACTTCTGGTGGCTTGATAAAATTGGTCGCACACGAGAAACGTAGCACGCCAAATTCTCACTGTCACAGAGGAGTAGCTGATTGGTGATCTGTTTAGAAAGTACCTTAACATTTGATCATCGACAGTTTCACATCAGAAGTCTTGAGAGTGTGACTTGATTCTAGTGTAGTGTATTTCCCAAAGGACGGACTTCTTCGCAATCCTGCTAATTGTCCCTTTACTCTTAATGGCAAAGCCTTGAGACATTAACATATAATATGGACGCATCATATCTGAAATTGCTAGTGTCATATATTATGCGACCAGCACCAACATTCCTGCAAACAAACCCTTAACCTGTGAAATATGATTTGATTTAGATCTGAATACACAAATTCTCCATAGACGCCTGGCCTGAGAGTTATTTCATAGCTTTTTCCTTGATGGTTAACTTAAAGGGCAGGCGAATCTCTTTTGCACCCATTTGGCAGCACAACAAAACATTTTATGTTTTGTGTAATAACCCAATAAATGATGATTTTAATAGAAGGTGCATCGATTTTATATTTGGGCAAGATTTTACTCGTGAAACAATAATTTAGAGTAATAGAAAATCTAATTGGTACCCTATACATTTCATTACACATTGTTCCAGTAATCCTGTAGTATACACTTTAATTTTACAATAGTCCTATAGTTGTAGAATTTGATGCCTCTCCGAGTAAGTACTAAGTAGGTAATTTCATTAGCCATCATTACGTCGTTTTTTCAGAACTAAATGCTCTGAAGCGCGTTATTGCTTTACATTCTGTTTTTTATGTAATCTTGACCAATCCACCTATGATAATTTACCTGCCTCTCTAATTCGTATGACCAGATGTCCCTCATTATACTGGGCCCCACCAAGTGCAGCGATCACAGATCCTCTTTCGTGCTCCGGTCTGATTGGCTGCGATGAGTCAGCCAATGATGGAGAGTGTCTTGTTAGTCCTTACACGGCAAGGTGAGTGGTTGGTGGTGAATGATTTACTTGGCTGGTTGGGGCTTTGACTGTGTATTGTTCCGAAAATGGCATGTTAGTTTTAACTAAGGAACCAAATAAAGTGATGTGTTGCTTTTATTGTAAGAAGGAGGAATAGTTGTATGATTATTTTTTTTTACTCAGGTGAGTAAGAATAATTCAGGTGTTTTCAATTTTGCCAATGCAATCATTGTTCAGGGCGAGGTGAAAAAAAATGGTGGCACGAAATGTTTAGTAATAAAGTGTTGATAACTGGCAAAATAATCTATTATGCATCATTCTTATCACTAGAATTTACCATTAAAATGCTCTGTCCACAGTTTGATTGAATTTGATTATACTTGTTGTGGGCAGTGTTGAGGATTGAATAAAAACACACGCATGTTTTGATAACTATAGCTATGCCCTCCCCCCCAAAAAAATTATAATCCATTGCAAATTAAGTCTGTTATCCATGTAATAAGTATGGTTTATACATTACTATATGAAATACTTTACTTGCAGGTTACTTACTCAGATTTTGTAAGAATGAGAGGCAAAACAAATTTCTGATGGAAAATAAAATCTAATGCTAAATGTCAATAACAGTTTGTAATGATGTCTAACTGACAATCCATTTTGTATATTGATACATGGCTGTCGAAACCGCCTTCCTGTCTGATTGAAGAGTCTTTTTAAACAAACTTTCTTCCGCATCCCTGGGTTCTGAAGCCTTTCATCGACCGCCGTGACACCGAGTGAGACCTCTCAAACTCTGGCCTATTCAGGAGATTCATGGACCATCGACCAGAGAGTAGACCGCCGTCCCACAGAACGTCGCTCTCCCCTGGCTCCTATTGACTACTCGCTGATGTCAGATGCCTCCAATCATAGCCGCCCCCCCTCCATCCCGTTAATTTAATGCCCCTGTGTCGGAGTTCTTTTTGCTGGCATTGGACTGTAATGTAGATTTAAAACATAGTAAATCCATTTGAGCCGGACCCTTGTGATAGCAATATCCCGCCTTTGCTTGATCATAAACCAACCCCGATGTGATTACCAGTAATCTGAATAATTAGAATGCACAACGATTAGCATGATTTCACACGCCGCACCTAAAATTTTCCGCCCTACATACTTTACCCATAAATTGTTTTCGCTGACATAACTTTTACATTTGAACTTCGGAGTATATCATTGCTATCAATCTCCTACAACTTGTGATAAAAAAAAATGCTTTGCAGAAACCTTGTACAGTGGTACTTGATTCTAGGAATCATAGTACCGCATATTGCAAACTGCCTTCAATGGTGAATTTTCCTCATAATGTATGTCGCAGCAAGGTCAAATCCATTTTGACAAGCCAAAAACAATTCATTGCTACTTGTTATTCAGGTAATGAATCTACAGGCCCCTCTTGAAAGGGCTAGGCACTTGCTTTCTGAAAAAGCCAAAATATCTTGATAGTTATTATTATTATTATTATTATTATTATCACTTATACTGCGCTTTCCCATTAGGCCCGCAAAAGCGCTTCAATGTATACCTATGCAGCATTTTTCCAAATGTTTTTTATTCTGGATGTTTCAATTTATTTGAACATCATTATACAGCCCTGAATTTAAAGTTCTTCCAATTTGTAAATTGATGTTTGTCATTGACAAGCAATGTCTTCATTCATTGCCCAGTGTCAGAGTGTCTATAGTAACCCTGACATCAAGTTCTACCATATTGTAAATTGAGTTTTTTTCACAATGTCTCACAATGTCTTATTGTCCCCAGTGCAGAAGTGTGCCCACCTGACTTCAGTGTGGTGTCCTGTATCGTAAGGTGGTCGTTGGGGTTCGGCTTCATGGTCCCCGACGTCAAGTCAACGAGGCTTACATCTCCTTGCGCTGGTTCGTTCATCCTGAGTGGAGGAATGCTGGGATAGGCAACCTTCATGGGTCTACCATCTCATACAGGTACTTGACCTTAGACCTTACTTTTGGGTTATTAGGGTTGATGAATTTGCTGTTTGCTATGGCACTGATTCGCACAGAGCTGCTGTATCGATTTGCGCTACATGGTTTCTAAGGAGCCAACTACTCTCTGGACGACGTACGTCCTAGGAAAACTTAATCCCACTCAAACTACTGGCAAACAACTCCTTGGGAGGGGGGGAGAGGGGGTTAGGCTATCCTATGGAGGTAGTTGCCCACATGAGGTAATTCATGTGTGTGTTGGGGGGGATAATTGTCTGGGTGGTAATTGTCCCGAGGGGGTTATTGTTCCAGATATATTGTATGTGTCCATGTGCCACAAACTCGAGGCTGACAGGCAGGCGACCAGTTCTTCTCTGTCAATTTGGCAAGTAAATGGTTAATTAAGATTTAAGAAACGATCCAGTCTGGGGGAAGAAATGGTTAACCTTACAGCGATAGTTAGTCGTCCCAGCGGGTTCCTCAGCCCATGGCAGGGAAAATCAGGGAAATCAGGGAAAATTATTTTAGCTTTTTTCAGCAGGGAAAAAGTCAGGGAATTTGATAAATATGCCTCAAATCAGGAAAAAGTCAGGGAATTTTGATTGGCCTGGCCCAAAAATTAGTTTTACATTACAGTGTTTTATACTGCAAATAGTCACAATTTTAAAACATTTAAACTAGAAAATGAGTTGAATAATTATCATGGAATTTTGAGAGCTAATCAGGCGAAAAATCAGGAAGTTTGTTTCTTGAAATGCTGGGAACCCTGCCATGCTGTTATATACCCTAGAGATTGTTTTCTGAGATGGTTTGAAGTTAGAATGTGAGACAAATTGTGGTCCACGGTGGGGAATCTAAAATGCATTAGATGTTTGTGACAGACTACTAGCTATTAGAAAATGATATTATCCTTGGCAATAAAAATAATTTTTTAAATTAAACAATTGCATTTGAAAGGCATTGCTTGAATATTTGTGGCAAACGTGAACACCAACAGGCCTTCAACGATCCTACTTTCCTACTTTTTATGCCCCGCAACGAAGTTGCCCGGAGGCATCATGTTTTTCTGGTGTCGCGTCCGTTACTGGATCTCGTTAAACGCCTACGATACACTTGAGAACCGCCCGATAGATTTTGATGTAACTAGACCGAAGTAGTACTATGAGCCACCAATGAGACTGATTTAGATTTTGGAGGCTGAAAGGTCAAAGGTCAAAGGTCAGCCAAGGCCTTAAATAGTGATCTGATGTTGGGCTCGTTAGCGGGCGATGCAACTTGGTAAGAGCGGCTGGTCGGATTGGTGTGTAACTTGGGTGAGAGTATTGTATTATGAGGCACTAATGAACTGATTAAGTATGTTTGGGGCTGAAAAGGTCAAATGGTCAAGAGGGCAGCCGGCCTTAAATATGTCTGATTTGGCTCGTTCCGGGTGCGCGAGCGATAATACTTTGAGAACGCCCCGAGCTGCGGGATTTGTATGTAACTAGGACCAAGTAGGTTACTAGTGAGCCACCAATTGAATCTGATCAGTGAATTTGTGGAGCTGGAAAGTCAAGACGGTCACGCGGGCGTTAAATAATGATCTGATTTGGGCTGTGTACTGCCCTGGATGGTTTGTCGGGAGCGACTGTCGCGCGATACACTTGAGAGTGGCTGGCGGATGGGTAATGTAGGACTTGGAGGGTGAGTATGGTAAGATTAGTGCACAATGAAGCCTGATTTGGGGGCTGAAAGGGTCAAAGGTCACCCGCAAGAGATACTGTCTGAATTGTGGGGTCGTTGACCGTGAGGGCGGCTGGATATGACTTGAGAACGGCCAGTTGAATTTCATGTAACGTGGGTGAAGTATGTATTAATGAGGCACCAATAAACTGATTAGATTTTGGAGCTGAAAGGTCAAAGGTCAAAGGTCATCGAGCCTAAAATATGTCTGATTTGGGCTCGTTACCATGATAACTTGAGAACGGCCTGTCAGATTTTTATGTTATTTGGGTGAAGTATATATTATGAGGCACCAATTAACTGATTAGATTTTGGAGCTGAAAGGTCACAGGTCAAAGGTCACCGGGCCTGAAATATGTCTGATTTGGGCTCATTACTGTGATAACTTGAGTATGACTTTTCCGATTATGATGTAACTTGGGAGAAGTATCTAATGTAAGGCACCAATTTACTGATTCGATTTTAGAGTTGATCGGTCAAAGGTCACAAGGCCTCATGTCCGAATTGAGCTCATTGTCACGATAATTTAAGAACTGCTTAAATTGGATTTTACTGTAACTTGGTCAAGGGTCACATGGGCTTATTCTTATTCATCTAATTGGTCTTGCTACCATGGTAACTTGAAGCTTTTCAAATTACATCAATTGGATGGGAGTGGGGACTGCGGAGGCATACCCATCGACTGCGCGCAGTCGAACTGCATTAGTTTTCTACTCTTTTTGTGAAGATCCTAATTTTCTTACCTTTTCCCCTAAAATCCTTACTTCCTACTGTTTTTCATACTTTTCGTCAACCCCCCACACACACACAAAACACCTTTGTGATAGGTTTCATATTTGTTTGGGAGTTAAGTAGTCTTTACATGTTGTTGGTGAGAGTACTGTAACTACCATCATCACCTGTTTGTGAAGGAAAATTTTTTTCCTTGGATTTCCACTTTTTCGCTATTCTCAGATTTTTTTTTCCGCGTAGTCCATTTTCCATTTTCTTCAGGGTTGCCAAACACTACTTATAAATTTTCCTACTTTCATGGATTGAATCCTAGTTTTCTCCTAGTGTTTAGAGAATTTTGCTCCTGATTTTTCTCGTACTTTTTCAACCAAGCTGTACCAGGTAACTTTCTTTGCACCAAATATTCACTGAAACTTTTCATTAAAGCCTCTTCTATGTTGATCAAGTGATTAATATCTAACCTCATACTCTGCATTTTGGTTTCTTCAATCCCCCTCTCTTTCATTCACAGACCTGTATGGGTAAGGATGTTACCTTGCATGTCTCTGCCAGTAACCCAGCCATGCTGCTGTACCAGAAGTTTGGTTTCAAGCAAGAGGAGTTTATCTTGGATTTCTACGACAAGTATTATCCTGAAGACAGTCAGGAGTGCCGGCACGCCTTCTTCCTCAGACTCAGAAGATAGTGGACACATCAATGAACTTATTAGTATCTGTAATACAGAATTATTTAACACTTTGAATGCTGGCGGTGCACCAGCTAGCCCATGCATAACTTCAGTAGGTTATCAATGGTGCATCGGTTTGCCAAAAAATAATTAAATTATGATTCCAATGTTGAATTTCACCCAATTTACCACAAACAATGTATACCTGTATTGAATTGAAGGAATATTAAACTGACTAGACATGTAAAAAATTTGTGTCACTTACTTTTGAACTTTCAGAGAAAAGCATTATTTTTAGGAAGATTATAATTTTTCTTCAGTGATAATGATGAATATCTTTGTATACGTGATGGATACATATGTGCTTTCAGATGTAATCAACTCTTACATGATATACCACCATGCATGTATGGCAAAGGCACTGTTTGAATGCGTGTATCCATTCTATGTAAATAAACAGTGCCCATAGACATACTCTGTGCAATACAAAAATGGTTATGTTTGAAAAAAAAAATGCCCTAAATAATTTTGCATCTTATTCACTTACACATGATTTATAATCAAAATCAAATCTTTTTCTCTAAATATGCAAGAAGTTACATATTAAAGGCATCATTTAAGAATGTTTCCAGTGTATCTGAGCTCCATAATTTGTCAAAAATTGTACTTCAAAGTGATATGTAGTGCTCTAAAGAAATTGACAGTCCATTACTGACTGGGTTTACCATACCATTTTCCACCATAGACTGCTGTGTTACAATAAAAGTGTACCCGATGTTTAAATCATGTGTGATATTTATGTATTCATATCTTACTAGTGGTAGCATTACTTGAATGTTTTGTATTCAAGGGTATTTGTCAATTCAAGCACTATCATGTAGCTGAGATATCAAAGTTTGACAGTTTTGTAAAAGATACCTCTACTATGGCAAACAATGACTTTAGCAACATCAAATGAAATGAAATCGTGTATTGACAATAATAATCTGTCTGATTTAATATTCATACCAAGTAAAACCCAAGAGTTATTTTTATTTCTGATTGCAACACCTAAATCTGTGTCAAATTTTATTCTAAAGTTGACTATGCAACTTTAATCTGTACTTTGGAATCATGATTTCAATTGTACCATTTATAGTTAATTGACAAAACCATTAGCGAGAATAAGTGTTTCAATCATTTGAATGTCATTGTTAAAACTGCCATCTTGATAAAAAAGAGATTCTTAGGATGCTGTACTTTCTGCAAGGAAAGTGATTGGGTCATTTATGTAACACAATCTCACAGTCTACATGTGAATTTCTAACTGGAGTGGACTTTGCATGACTTGACTTTGTACAAATTGAATTAATGCCTATCTTGAAAAGTTTTGACAGTCCCAATATATTCTTGTTGTATTTGTAAGTCAAATTTTCAACTCAAATTTGCCTATCTGGAATATATTTTAGAGTCCCAATGGGACCAAACATGTATTAAATCATTCACCTAACTCGAAGTGGTCACAACTGTAATTCTTGATGGACTTAATGGATTGATCTTTTGATGCTTGATCGTAAAGATGTCAGAAACTTCCCATTCCTTCTCTGCCATTCTTATTTGCCCCTACATAGGTGCAATGATACTTTCAGCCTTGATTTCCCAATATCTTTATCTCTAACATAAAACTTGTGAACAAAACTGTAACTCGCATTTTGTCCAAGTCAAAAATGATATGTTGGGTCACAAAGATTCGACTTAGATGAAGTTGACCCTACTTAATATCAAAATCATCAAAGAACCAAATTTTCCAGTTGTTCTGCTATGAGGAAAAAAGTGACGAGTGAGGTTTTACAATTGCAACCCATCTCTTAAATAATTAGATGTAACATCCACAATATACACTGTTCATTTTTGTAAGAACTCAAACTGTTCTTTTGTGTATTATATGTGTACATATTATGTGTAAATTATGCAATAAAATGCAATAAACATGGTGAAATTAATCACCTCTCCAACTAATCTTAGAAGTGTGCTCTCCCATTCACTTTGCACTTGTTATTACAGTCCAACCATGTGTATCCAGCCACCAGTTATTCTGGAGACCTGTATTAATTGGCCATGGTTTTAAAGTGTACATGAATATATTTCTGTTTTTTATTTGGTACCATCAAACAATCATGCTTGCATTGGAAAAATATCTGTCTTACTTTTTTTCAATTTGTATACAGTGGAACCCCATTATAAAGAGTTTGGATATAACAAAACCCTTTTTATCACAAGGTGATTTCTCAGATCCCAACTCTTTACATTTCTTTGTTTTTGTAACCTGATATAGTGAGAAACCTGATATGACAATGTTGTTCTAGTTTTTAGGTCCTCGTTATAATTTGTAAAACTGAAGTTTGCTACAAGTAATCAGTAATCATAGCAATGAGTTGAATTAGTCAATGCATTATCACATGCATAAAACCCTTTTTGATCTTTGTAGAAAATCGTATTGCCAAATTGCATATCCAGTTTAGTACTGGTGTGTATGATGAGGTTGAACTGTAATTAACTGTTCATTCACTTGTAAACCAGAGTGGGCCCTTGTATTATGTATTTATACACATGTACATGGTCAAATTTCCAACAATTAGTTTTCATATTAATTCATGTGTCGGAATGAAATCAAACATCCATGCAACCAAGAATGAAATCTTCAGTTTCATTACTTTCACAATTTTTCATCCAGATTAGGAGTTTTTAGACAGATACTGCAATTAATTCAGAATTGATTCTTTATTGAATAATATCATTTGAGAGACAAAAGGCATATGAACTGCAGGAGACCATTTTAATTGAAAGCTTTTTTTCATGTGTTAATTGAAAGCTTGATTTTGATGGTAACCTGAGAAAAAAGATGGGTATTGTGCCAGGTGATTAAAAAGAAAAGAAAAAATATTGAAGGTATAGGTGCAGCTGGGTGGGGATAGGTGAATGAAGTTGTGAGTGCGCTATGCTCGGTTAGTGTATGAATGTATGTATAAATGTTGTGTATGTTTATGTATATATTTGTGAATATGAAGGGCATAAGCTAGTTTGGGCATGGGACATGCATCTTGGGGAGGTGGAACTAAGTGGCAAGGTGAGGTGCGCAATTGCACATCTTGTTGAGGTGGAACTAAAGTTTACAAATCAACTGTTGAAAGTAGAAAAAGGGGTGCAAATTATGTTTTTCTTGTGGGGGGAGGGGGTTGCACCTCCAAGATTACACCCTTGAATATGTAGAACATATTCAGAAATAAAGGAGAGAAAACTTAACCATTTTATGCCATGAGAATTGTTTCTCTACTCTGAAAAAATTAGCAACTTGTATTAGTTTTATGCCTGTTCTAATATACCGGTAAACTTGTTGAAAGGTTATTTGTGGTGCATCATAATGCCAGCATTATGTAATTAAGTAAAATACATATTAATTACCAAATTGTGATTTTGCAGCCATTTTCAAGATTGTCACCAACATATCTTGAGTCCTCAATGATTTCATGATTAAGAGGTTTAGAAAATTTTGATAATTTCTAGTTTCCCATTTGATTTCTGATCATGCATGCACAAAACAATATTTTGTTGACAAACTACACAAAATAATGACATCATACCTGAGTAAAAACCTGAACTGAAATAACTACTACCTAAATGAAAAAAAGGGCTCAAAAAAGGGCCCCAAAGGGGCTCAATAGATAACTCAATAGATGAATGAAATGAAATGAAATGAATAGATAGATGGATGAATGAATGAATGAATACATAACTACATTAGTTAATAACACTAATAAGGTGTTAATGTTATCTGAGTTATACTTCATCAGAAAGAGCAGAGTCTGCTCTTTCTGAAGAGGTATAACTCTGAGTTTGGATGTTATAATGTGAAATATAGACGAAAATCTTGGGGGTCCCCCCCCTAAGATTTTTCATTAATCAATTTAAAAAAACCCCGAAAGACCTTCAGAATCTGTTATTGGTGTGATACGACCTTTGGGCGTAAAGCTTTCAAATAAAAAAAAAAATCCCCGGGAAAAATCCCCAAAACTAAACTTGGGCTCTGATTTTTTTTAAAAGCAGGGTAGCACCCTCGCTTAGAACTGTGAGGCATGTTTCCAGGAAGGCCCTGTGTATATAAATGCACAATAACATACAAACAAAAAACAACAAAAACAATTTAGATCTATATGAAAAAAAAATGAAGATATTTAGACCTTCTTCTTGCATGTTGGCCAAAGAAACAATAACACAAAACAATTAAAAAATTGATCAATTTTGAATTTCGAATTTTAAATTATGTTATAATGTTGAATGAATTTCAAAGAGCATTGTGATTTGTGCTACGATCCCATCCCAACTCAAGCCCAGTATCAAATTTCAAGGACACTACGCTGGTAAATTATTGCGAAACGCAGCCGCTGGCTCACGTAACGTCGGGCCGCGCGGGCGGACGGAACTGTAGTAACTCGACTCTGCAGGCGCGGCGGATTACATAAATTGCCAGCCTAGCCGGAACCTGCGTAAGCCAGAGAGTGTAAACAAATCAAAGTATACCTCAAAGATGTTCAACTATTTGGAGTAATCAGTCGTTTTAAGTGCATCATGGAATTACACGTTAACAACGCACGGTTACCGTTGACGTTGATTTTTATTTTTATTTTGTGTAATTTTGGACGATTTCAAGTACAATGCGTCGGTAAGTTTCCGCGGACATGCGACAGATCCAGTTCAGTGGACAGATCATGGGACGACTGCCCAAGCGCAAGCCGAGGCTTTCCGTGGTCCCGTGTGCAGCAATTTGTGTGTGAATTGGTCTTGATCTTGCGTTGTGTGGCACTAGCTGGCACTGTAGGAATTAATTTTTATTTTTTAAGGGCGATTTTTATAAATGAGCCTTGGGGCTATTCATGAATTTGGGGGGCTATAATTCACATGAACAAGCCCGCAAAAGAGGTTTGTGAGCAAAGAAACTTGAACAGTTTTTCAACAAATTTTTCAATAACGATATAAATGACGGCGCGATGTTTGATAAAAACGGGTGTAAACCAGGGCGTGCACATTGCCCCCAACTGAATGCTTTTCCCCCAACTATCATACCATTTTGGGGGCATTCTGGGGGGGGGGGGGGGCCCGGGCCCCTCCTTTGCACACGCCACTGCCAGTACGGGTGCACGTCCAATATCGGAGATTCTC
>JZLH01S0552024.1:38598-61852 GCA_001188425.1 Eucidaris tribuloides
AATTCAATTTATTAAATAATATCCAAAGACCAGGCAAAGCATATAGCATTAAATTAGGTGAAAAAAGATCAGAATAAATACATTAACCCTTTTTAGCAACCAGCTCTTCCAAATGTTTTAAAAGCAGTATGTACAAAATAATCTGATAGTTTGATAGTGATACTTAATAGATAACATTTTACTTCTATTCAATGATAAACAGTGTAATGTAGAGCAGATTTTTTTATTATTATTATTATTATCGGTCATCACATTTCATAACAAGTAGCAAGTAGCAAACTTATGATCACCAGGCAGTAGGTACGTCAATTCCCTCAGCAGTCTGTTAAAAATGGAAAAAAAAAAAAATGTTATATTACACGTATTAAAATACATATTCGCTCGATCAACAAATGACGCCATGAATTACGTGAAACATTTTTGCAAACAACGGCAACGACGTTTGCAATCGCGTGTTTACGTCGTCGCTGCAAGGATTGCGGCAATTCTTGACCCCATAAATCAATCAGTAACAAGTCCATAACAGACCACAAAGTACAAGTACACTGTACATGTACTGTACACAAGAATGAATTCAATTTTTCATACGTTTCAACATACCAAAATGTCCAGAACAACTTTGCACATCATATTTTTTTTTTTATCAGAAACAGAAGCCATTATGCCACTTCGAATAGCAGGCAGGTAGTCGATTCAAGTTTGTGTCCGTCTTGATCAGGGTGAATGGCATTTAAATTGCCTTTCTACCACCGTGTAATCGTGTGTGTAAACCGTGTGCAAAGTCGATACTATCGGATCGATAATCGTTGGTATCGTTTGTAATCGTGAACAACTATCGTTTCGTGCGCCGTGCACAAAAAGTAGACGGTGAAATTTAAATGTTAATCGGTGAAACCTAGGGTAAAATTTTACGTAGAGTCTATTTTTAGCACTTTCAAAGACCGCAGGGAGTTAATCCCTAGGCCGCAGGGCATTTGGAAAAAAAATGTCCGCAAAAAACCAGCGGACATTCTTGGTAAAACAAGTACAGGTTTTGTCCGTGTTTTCCGCCGACATCCTAGGTTTTCCGGACATTCCTGGTTGAGACGAGCGTGCGCCCCTACTGATTGGAGCGCAATGGAGCTCACAGTTTCAAATGGCATTATCAGGCAATTTCAAGGCATGCATGTAGTATGTACATTGTAGACTGGCTATATAGTGCATAGTATTGGTGCCAATTTTTTTACACACAAAAACGGGGACATTGAACATGAGATTTTCACTCATTTCTCTGGAAATTCCTGAACATTTGTGCATATTTTATTATTGGATATGATAATTGCAATACTGAACTTCATTATTATGGCACTTAGATAGTTTTTTAAGAGGGTTGAACTTTTTCGTGAACCTCCCTATCCCTACTCCACGCCCAATGGCAATGTCAAAATTTGGGAGTAATTGCAGAATCCAACGCCTCCCCCCCCCCCCTCCGTCCGCGCCGGTGTATACCTGGGTGGGCTACTGGGCTACATTTAACTGTGCTACGTGCAAAGTCTCAATTTTCCTCCAAAATTGAACATATGCCCTCTACGACGCATTCACGGGTCACGTCTTCTTACCTACCACCCACGCACCAAGGCTACGGGGCTACAGACCTACATGTACGGGGCTACGGACCTACGCTCCTCTGCACTTAGCCAGGGTGGCATTATGTTAGAACGAGGAATAATTGATAATTTGAAATGTAGACTCGGCTTTTACGTCAAGTTTGGCGACTACGCATCTACGACTAAGCACCTACATGTATGACTGAGGCTACGGGGCTACGAGGCTACGGGGCTACGGACCAAAGTGAGACTTTGCATGTACCACAGTGAAACGTAGCCCCGTCAGTACGGGCGCACCTCCAATATCGGAGATTACTTCCAATGTCGGAGATTATCTCCGATATCGGAGAGACTACTAATGGGGTCGTCAAAACTTCGCGCAAAGAGAATCTCCAATATCAGAGATTTTTTTTTTCCAAGACACAATCCCACAGTGGTCATGGTGATGGAAACAATTGGATATGGATTTATATAGGGTTTAATACAAATTTAAGAAGAATAGGGTCTAATATTGATTTGACAACATTCATAAACCATGCTGGTAATCGATACCATCAGCAACTTTGCTCTTGATAATTGCTGCAAAATGTAAACAATCGATCATAACTTGGTAAGGAGACAGTGAATTTTCAAATTAGACGGTCATCTAGGGTAAAATCCCTTGAGGATTCTGAATACATGTATCACATTCCTAAGGTGCGATAATGGAGACCATCTCTGAAATTGGAGAGCAGAAAAAGTCTCTGATATCGGAGAGTCTCTCTGAAATTGGAGAGAGTCTCCGATATTGGACGTGCGCCTGTACTGCCCGTAGCCTACCTAGGTATACACCGGTGCAAAGGGGGGGGGGGGTAATTAAGCCAAAATTTGTTGAAAAAGAATGTTATGTGGGGTCATATTTATTGGACTTACATGTATGTCGTGCAAAGGTGGGTAATAACAGTTAGTTTGCACAGTACAGTTAGCATTCATCATTGTAAATTTTGAGATACATAGATCTGTATGTGCAGGGCCATAGCCAGAGTTTGAGGGTTTTTTTTTTTGGGGGGGGGGGCAAGGGCATCAATCCATTTTTCGGAAGGGGGGGGGGCCAAAATTGCAATAAAATTGCAATATGAAAATTATACATGTACATTATTAAATAGTATTTTTATGTTAAGATCAATAGTTTTGTAAAGCCTTGTACTACCGGTACTCTTCAAACATTTATACATGTTACGTTTCATGAATTTCTCAAATTTTGAAAGTTATTTTAGCAAACGGTATGTTTGCCTGCCCGTAAGTATTTTCATGTGGGAGGGGGACAACTGCCCCCTACCCCCAAAAAACTGGTGTATTAGAGTAGAACCTGCACTATCATAAAAATATTATATTGTTAACTTTTTGTCAATGTTGCTTTGGTTTCTAGATCAAGCTGTAGGGGAACAATTCTACGACTCCAAAGAAGTGAAGGAGTATGAGAATTATGGGAGTGTAACACTCTTCCGCTTCCAGGTTCCAGACCAGGTGACCTTGGCAAGATGGGTCATCAGCAAGTATGCCTTTGAGGGCTGCCCTAACATCCCCATGCAAATGTAAGTATGAGGACAAGTGTTAAACCCTCTCAGCCCCATCGCAACCAAACCTCATAGACTTTGCATGTGATGTTTTGAGTGTGGTACTGAATGGGTTAACCTTTTAGGAAAGGTGGATAACATTTGCTGCCTGTCAACAATGTTTTACAGGAATAAATCACGATCAAACTATCTATCAACATCTTGTGATGGGTACAATTTGAAAACAGGAACTATTCTAGTTAAAAATCATGGCCTGGTCTATTTATTTCCTTTTTTGTCCCAGTCCATTTGTAATGATTCATGTTACAACCATGATTCAGTGCGAGTAAATATTACATGTAACAATATGGTGAAAGTAGATCTTTCGTTTGTCATTTGTGTTATAAAAAGAGTTTGAGAGAACAGGGAGGGCCATGGGATTGATATTGATGAATACTTCAGTCTCTGATGAAATACTTTAAACACTGTTGTGTAAGTGTGTTTGTACTTGTATAGTACTATTTTTTTGAGCTATGATAATTCCAGTTGATCGAAAAGAAAATATGAAAAGAAAATGTTACAGACACTGAAAAAATTTGATGTGTTTACATAATTTCCTAAATTTGTTTGGCGTTTTGTCATTTATAACCACATAAATCTATTGAGAATTTGTGGTTGTGTGTGGTTTACAAAATAAATCTATTATAGCCATATATGTAAGCCAGAATTAGCCATAACCCTTTGAAGGATGTTCAAATTATGATGAAAACAAACCTTGAAATGCAACTTCATACATCATTAACGATGAAATATTTATTTTTTTACACCGTTTAGCCACAGCAGGACTTTGTACAGAGACAAAATGTCCATGTATACACCAGAAACAATGCACTTGATGTTGTTGACCTTATCAGTGACAGTAATATCACTCCTCTCACATGATTGTTAGTGTTAGCAATCTGTTACATAATGGTGTGTTGGTTCATTAATCATTTGTTGTACAGTCTGTCTGTCCTTGTTTTGTATGCAGATCTGTTTGTCTGTGTTTGTGTCTGTCCAATCATGACAATAGGCTTTAGAATTTCTCAAGTGTATTTTTATACATGATGGTGCCAGCATCTAATGCGGTGATATTTTTTTCTCAAAGCATGTCTTTCATTTTATCTGTCTTTCTACTGAAAATCAGTGTTTTATAAAATTTTGTATCTTGATTTATCAATGCTGTTAGGATAGCATTTGTAGATATAGACCAGTGTTGTATTTATAGATTGAGGTCACTCATATGACTTATGTGTATTTCTACTATGAATGAGAGAAGGTTTGAGGATTACCATGCACTTTGTTCAGTAAATTGACAATTTAATTTCACATGTTGAAGTTGGAGCATGTGCTCCCTTTGAACATTGTATTTTGAGGGCATATGGAGGTGATTTGGTTTTTATAGGAACTGTAACATTTTATATTATTTCCATGATTGAGAAGTAGTAGGTGCCCCACACATGTGGACAGTGAACACGGACTGATATCACTCTGTCTAGTGGTGCATGTTTTATGTTAATTCTAGTGTATTTATATTTAGAATCCTGTGTAAGGAACCAAGTTCAGGATATTTACTTTTTTTTTTGCTCCTCACTCATTGTGATATTTGGTGTAGGCCTATACAACAGGCCATTGCAAATGACTGCAAAAGTTAAACAGAAACTATAATCAGAATACTGTATGTTTTGTGTGAATTTGTTATTTTTTTTTTTTGGGGGGGGGGTTCAAAAGGGTAAAACAGCATAACTTTCTTTAGTCAATGTGCTGTGCAACAAACCCTAAAATGGCAGAAGTTTTCAGACAGTAATGCATTGAACTACATGTATTTTTGAACTGCAGTGCCATAAAAGACAGTGAAACATGTAGGCCTACTTCTTCTGGTTAATATAATTTGTTTTGCACTGTAATGAATAGGCCTACTTTTGATATAAAATTCTTGCATTTAAGTGAATAAAAGTAATGAATGGAACAAAAAGACATACCTCTACTTCCCTTTCCTTGTCTTTGTTACTTTTACAGATACATCTGATCATCTGATCATTGTGATTATGAAAGGAAGGTGTATTGCACTGTCTATGTACATGAACTTTTGAATGATTTTTTGAGAGTTTTAGTGTGCATGCCTGATTTGTTTCTTTGTGTGAAGGCTCTAGCCAATGCCATCATGCAGCACAAACTTCCCCAACTTGGACAAAAACAATTTTGACATGTTTTGTAAAATTTATTGCTGAGCAGTCATTTATGATGAATAATACGAATGTCCAATGTACCACATATAAAGAAAATGATTTTCCTGTCATACCCTGAAATATTAGTTTCATGTCTTTTTGAATCTGAGATACTTGGGATTGAATTGGAGTTTCCTTTTGGACTCACATTGTAGACAGAGATGAGAAAGCTTTTGGAGCAAGGGCCAAATGATGTCAGTATTCATGGTGTCCTGAGTCAGCAGTATGTAGTTGTTTATACTTCGTCTCATGCACGTTTCATATTTTCCTTAATACAGTGTTTGAACTCTTACATCAAACTTAATCATCCGTATCATGAACACCTGGAGACAACCTCTCCACATTTGACTAACATGCAGGTGTCTGACAATAATCCCAGAGCATGTTTCAAAGTTAGAATGGATAACCCTACAGTGTTTTCTGATACCTGTGTTGATGGAAAGTATTATCCTAAACATGACCATCCTCATTTTCAATGCCATTTTGTTATCAGGTATTGTACAAGTGTGGGGGGAACATGTACATGTACATGTAGGGCCTACGTATTCAGGAAGTGCATATTACCTTTATACATGGTATGTTTCCTTGAGTGAAAATCTTGCATTCCATTGCATTGCAAATGCATCTACATGTAGTCCACTCCAGTGCAATCAAATCCCATGCAATCTCCAATCTAATATGATCCAACCTTATTGAATCTAATCCTATCTAGTTTTATCCAATCAAATCCAATCTCATCCAGTCTAGTCCAATCCAATCTTATCCAGTTTCATCTAGTCCAACAAGCCAATTTAATCCAATCCAATTTTATCCAATCTTATCCAATTTAATCCAGTCTAACCTAGCCAATTCCAATTTTATCCAATCTTATCCAATTTAATCCAGTCTAACCTAGCCAATTTAATCCAATTCAACCTTATCCAATTTGATCCGATTCAACCTTATCCAATTTAATCCAATCCAGTCTTGTCCAGTTTAATCCAGTCCAACCTAGCCAATTTAATCCAATCAAATCACATTGAATCTAGTCAAATCCGAAATAATTGAATTGAATACAACCCAATCCATGCTATTCTCCCCCTTTTATTTCAGCCCTGACTATTCTTATCATATAAATCTAATGTAATGTAATTATTCCAATCCAATCTTACAATTTCTGTCTAATCATTCTATCCAAATCAATCTCATGATTCTCATCTAATCATTTGCAATAGAATCCCATTCAATCCAATTTAAAACTTGTAAATTCCAATCCTAACAATTCCAAGCCAAGTTTGATCCCTATCCCCACTCAAATAATCCATTCTAGTCTGATGCAGTCTAGGTGAAATCCTGTTAAATAACTTAATCCATTAATGATGAGCTGTGTAGGTTGAATTTCAGTATCTAGATTAAAAGGTGGTGATATAGGATGAATCCTTCTGCTAGCTTGTATTTATTTCTAAGGCATATTCTAAGATTTAGATGGGTAAGCAAGCTTCAGTTTATTTTTCAGTGGAACTTCTGCTATCAAGGATTGATACACATGAAATCTAGCCATGGTCTGGAATTTAGACTGATTTAGAGAAAAGTTCAGGTGCCACTGTCAATAATTTTCAAGGAGAGAGCATTATTGATTTCTTCCACATCAACATCACACTTCTACCTGCTCCAACTTCTGTTCCAATCTGCCATTTTCTAAAGAATAAGTGTCAGCTAAATATAGGTGGTGAAGGTCTCTACTACATGTACTATTGCCTAACCTTGGACTTGATAATGTGTAAGGTGGCTTGTAATCACTTCTGAATGAATTGATCCAACCCCTGTCAGATGTGGTTACACACACTGTCAGACACTCTCCCCACCCCATGTCCCTGGCCCTATAATTCTGTCCCAGTGCCCCGACATGTGTAGTTAGTCTATTCCCTAGACCTTTACTGATCTGGCTGCATGGTAATTTGAGAATACATATTTCATGAAGTTTGACCCTGTATACTTGGTATGTAAACCCAGATTTGGTTTGGGGCCAACTTAATTTAAAGTAGATATCAAATCACTTTTGCAGATTCCTGTGTAACAGTTATCATCTTGCATCAGAATTCCTGAATGCACCTGACACCTGTCATTTGTGTTGTCTAATTACCCAGTATGCAATTTATGACACTGTTGTCCAAGATCTAATGCAGTCCCATGAAGCTCATCATTTTACAGCATACTGGAGTGTATTAAAGTTGTTTTGTTTTGTTTTATTTTGAGTTTGTCTCTCAGGGCTGAAGCTAATTGTTTAGGTAATTATTTCCATACTTGTAATTATATATGTGTGTGTGTGTGTGTGTGTGTGTGTGTGTGTGTGTGTGTGTGTGTGTGTGTGTGTGCGTATGTTAATGCCGTCAGTCGCGGACGAAAGTCTGACACTCCACTATCAGACCGCGGACGATGTCTGAACTGAGGACGGTCCATGGTTCATAACCTAAAGCAAACGATTGCAAATTTAAAAAGCAATCGTTTGAGGGCATCGTCAGTTTTTTTTTTTTTTACTGTGCGCAAAAATAGTCCTTGGTTGCTTGTTAAAAATCAAACATAAAATTTTATACACATGGGTGTCCCCGGTTGGAACCGAGTGTGTCCGCGGGTGACTGTCGAATATCACACATAAAGGTCCTCATTTGCGTATTATTAATCAATTAAAAATTACGTCCTCGATTGATGGCAAAAGCATGTATGTGTGTGTGTGTGTGTTTAATGTATTGATTAGAGTAGCCTCTTCAGCATTACTGTACACCAGTTGTGCTGCTTGTCAAGGGAGCCCCATAAAATGAACCCCCCCCCACTAAAAAGAGAAAAGAGAAGAAAGAAAAAAGATTACATTTTGGCAATGAACAACAGGTACAGTAATAAAGTAGAAAAGTAACAAGGAAACAGAAAACACAAAATGGCATCAAGTTAGCAGTATGGTATAGAAATAAAGATCTAAATAATTAAAACAGACATCTGTTAAACCTATTAATTTCATATATGACATTTACAAGCATACAAAAAGCATCGCCCCTTTTTATTTTTATGCAGTTAAAATTCGGCATCAATTATTCCCTAGAGTACATATAATAGAGAGATACATAACAATATTTACATGTTGTTAAAGCACAATAACAATGATAAATGATTAATCCAGAAAGAGCAACAATTTTGGAATCAGTGAAATGTTCAGGAATAGATTTAAACAATACAGGGTCTGGTTACAGTAGGTATTTTGATGACATTCATTATTTCACATATTACCACTCTTCATCACAACAAGCCGTTATACTTAGTCACCAGATTCAGGAAATGAAATCAGCTTTTTTCCCCAAAATATATCAGTGAAGTCCCACTTTACTGTCCAGGATGGGAAAAGAAGACGTTTTCATTATGTGATAGGGAATAACACTCATCTAGGTCAAGGCTGAATGTCAATGACATTCTGGTAATGCTAAGTTTGTATTCAGAACATCTTCTGATTCAGATGTGCATTTTGCTTGAAATGATAACTTTTGTATTTAAACAGTAATTTTTTAGATAGTATACTGTATGCAATTCAGCCATGATATGATTAGATATTTCATCTCTGGCCTAAAGAGTTCATTCCTATATAGTGTCTTATGAACACCCAAACGGTCAAGATATATAATTGAGTCTAGAAAAATCATAAAATCTCTTATGCTGCCATAATTGTCTTTTTTTGCCAGTGTCTACCTGTCCTTAGTGGCCACTTAAGGGAAATAAAAAATGTGGCCTTAATAGACAGGTGGCTAGTTAAGGCAGGTGTTCAAACACATCATTTATACTCGGGATATCATTTGAGTGGCCACTGTATGCAGAATAGCTGCTATAGAAAGGTGGCTGACTGGCTGCTAAGACAGTTCTGACTAGTGACGGCGCGAGTTGGCTCAGTGGTGGAGCCTCCACTTCTGGTCCGGGAGGTCGTGGGTTCGAGCCCCAACCGGGTCATACCAATGGCCATTATAAAAATGGTACCTACTGCCTAGCTAGCCTGGCGCTCGGATTTCTAGATGGTATATGGTCATGTGTCATATGGTGGGACCCCCAAATACCTGGTGGCGTTACATTTTTCAGTCCTCTTCTTAATTAAACTTGATGCATCAGAGCTATCCTTCATCCAATAATGATGAATTTGGGCTCATTCTGCAGCAAAATTACTCTGCTTTTGAAATCTGATAAGCAATCTTGCACTACACTTTGTTTAATTAGTGAAAAATGTAAAAGGGTAAATCTGGTGGATAAGCGGAGGAGGATAAGCGGAGGAGGAGTATGTACAAACTCTATGGGGAAATTGCAAATTCACCTACACTCTTTTGTTTTTCCTACTTTTTGCAGCAGATAATTAAGCTATCTTGGATTTATGATATGCATCTGACTAACTTGACACATGTTGTACTTAACAATTCTCAAAAGTGAAAGTGACATTAATTGTCTTGAAGGTCATTACTTACTTAATTAATGACTGGTGTAGCTTCTGCTTGCCATTGACTTGTACACGTTATGAAGCATGAAAGTACTGCATGTAAGGACACACATGTATGTTCACTTCAGGGCTACATTTTGGTTGAAATTTTTAAATACACTATACTGATCCATTTATTAAACAATATTCTACTAATTAATCTCTAAAATTTGTTAATTAGGTTTAGTAAACTGTTTGTTTAATGAGTGTAATTAATGTTATTTAGGGACAGTGATTTTCCGCGATCGCGGAAAAAGGACGGAATTCACGGGAACGGCCTTTCGAAACGGAAAGTGGCTTTTCAAACGGAAAATCACGGAAAACGTATTTTTCCTCAAAATGTTCACATTTCGAAGGGAAAAAACCTCGAAATTTGTAACAGAAATTACAAGAAATTGACCAAACAAATTGCTCTGAAACGACAACGAAACGGTTCAAAAAACTTGAACACCAATAATAACCAGGCCGATTGCACAGTGCATCGACATAGATACACATTACCACGCGTAGATGACATACGGAAACGAACACAGCAGGAAGACACGAGTGAACAGAAAACATCACAGATCACAAAACCAACAAACACAAGAACAAGAACAAGAACACAGCAAAAACGGGAAGATATCCGTAGCAAAGAGAACAAAGCACAGAACAGCAACAGAAATTACTCCCAATCCTGAACGAAATACGAATACCAACTGGCCACAAAACACAAACTCAAAATATCCAAACATCGTGACTCGACTGCACTCGACTCGACTCCATCCGACTGTTGTTTACGCTCAACACCACAACATGTGCGCTCTCGACTTTCCCTCAAACAATTCACGCATTCACAAGCTGATTCTACTCCTCACACGTCTCCGAAGTTAACAGGCGACTTGACTCGGTTTTCTAGCCAAAAATATCAAGGCCAGATCACCCAAAATACAATTGATTTCATCGAGTGAGATCATACAGACGACTCAGTGCTTCCACTTTTCAAAACGAAACTTCCTGGAATTTACTCTGAAAGTTCCTGTAATTTTACAAAATATCCTGGAATTCTACAAATGGGCTCCAGTCTTCCATAAGATGTTATGTTTCTCTTCTATACGCAAAAAAGATGAAATACATGTATATCTGATCTAATAAGTCTTCAATTATCAGCCATCCATAATCGTGCCACTCAAAATTTTAATTTCCCCCTACGGCGCATGCGTACTTGGTACTTGGTTGGTTGTCCTCCGCAGTCTTCCACAGGGGAATTTTAACAGGAGGTTAATTATTTTACCCAATTTTCTCCTACGAACCTACGTTTTCCTCCACAAAAATCCACTTTCCCCTACGAAGGTACGTTTTCCCCTACAAAATAACCTTAGTAAATGCAATAAATTGATCACGATTTCCTCGCCGAAGACTAACAAAACTGTCTGCAAATTTGTCAAAAAAACCCCTACATCCCCTACAAATCGTCAAAAAACCCTACTTTTCCCCTACGGAAGGTCATTTTCCCCGTAGGTATCCCTTACCTGTGCTTGGCCAAAAGAGGGTTAGAGGGTTTCCCCTACGAGTGGCAGCCTTGCTACTGACTGTGTATCTGTAATGGCCACCCCACACACATCACATCATGTACACACACAAACTGTACTGTGGCCGTTGCATATGATACGCATAACGCATGTGCGTGCGCTTTCCGCACTGGGATATGGGTGAAAGGCTACGGAACCAAAGGAGCCAATCAACGATCCTTAGCCCCAATTTTCCCCCCATTTTCTTCCTTTTTTAAAGATTTTTTCTCCAAGATCAAAGAATATCCCGGAAAACTTGCCGAATATGATAACTTCCTGGAAAACTTCCCGGAATTACTCACTTCCCTGAATTATCCTGGAAAATCGCAAAACTTCCCGGAATTTCCTGGATTCCGGGAAGAGTGGAAGCACTGAGACGACTAGACCAAAGGCTCCAGTCTCTGTATCTACTGCGGTGGCTCCGCTGAGACGATGTCTGGCTCCACTGACGTCCGTAGGAAAATGTCATTTTTGATAAATATTTCCCCAAAACACAGACAGTGTACCTCTGTCTAACAGACGACTACATACACGATGTATCATTCGCTAATCGGAGCGACATCAGGTATGTGACCAATGGATCGGCCCGCCGGAGTTCCGGGGGCATTTCGGTCGGGCAAGTAGTCGGGCGAATTGTTGCAGTCTTTCCTCTGCGAGCTGTGGGGGCCGACTTTGCCACTCGACCTGTAATTACTACGGCTGAAAAGCCGTGGCCAGCTGCAGTTGCCACAGGCCAACTCGCCCAACCTCATGGCAGCATTGTGGACGCTTCCTCCCACGTCCGCAATCCGCCGTTACTTTCTGAACCGACTTGAGAAGCACAGCGTGTATGTGTACACGAGTGTACATGATACATGAGTGTACATTTCCAGTGAATGCCACATTTTGCAAGCTGTGTGCGGCAGATGTACAGCTTGCGTGATTCATGCACGGTGCAGGGACAGCGAATGATACATCGTGTATGTACGTATGCATGATTTCGTGCGACAAAATGCATAATACATGTATTTGTATTGATTTCTATGTAAACGGAATTGTCACTTTTTCATGTATACAAAGTCTATGGGGAAACGGAATTTCCGTTTTCAAGCATGTTGAAACGGAATTTAAGATTTTCTGAAACGGAAAAGGGCATTTTTTGAAACGGAAAATCACTGTCCCTAGTTATTGTAACAAATCACAACACAATTTTAAACATATTTTGCCATACCCTGTATCACTACATCTGAAATTCGAAAAGTAATAAAACCATACATTTTCTTAAAGCTGAAAGTGTGCTCTTTCACACCATGACATCAATTTTGAACCTTGACTTAATACTGACAAGTGCAATGAGTTGTCATCAATATCACAAAACTGTACATTTTTGGTGATATTACCCTTTATTTTTTTTACACACCCTGTATAGCAACTTGACCTTGGCTGATTGACATTCTCTGAAGTACCAGCTTTCAGAAAATGTATACTTTTGATGGTTTCTGATAAATTCTTTTTGAGTTATATTGGTTCAAATGCAAGAAGTGACAAAATTCTAAATTTTGGTGTCTGTAACACAAAGGGGCCCCACCATATGACACATGACCATATAGGCTGTCAAACGCATGGGACTACCAGAGGAACTCCCCCCCCCCCCCACTGTAGTCAAACTGTCTTGTGCAGCCATGCTGCCTAGGGTTACTGAAATGGAGATAGGCGCCACCTGATGTACTCTAGGAGCGGGACGGGTTTAACTTTAACTTCATAAATAGTGAAGGAAATAATGTCTACCTTCCTGTACAAATTAGAAAAATCTTAAATGGAGAAACTGCATCCTGTTCAAGCTACATGTAATGTACCATGTACAGCCAAGGACAGACATAGATACAAAAGTATACATAGTATGTATGTATACATACACATGTAACCATCAATTTCACAGCATGACCTTGAGAGTGACTAAAGGTCATGACAGTGAATGACTAGACAGCACGCATTGCTCATAATTAGCATTGTTTGCAATGTTTCATGAACCATAGTGTCATAATGTGAGTCAGAGGGTCATGTGACACAGGTGTTATGTTTTGTCGATACTTTGTTTCCATATTTGTACGAGTCATCTAAACTTCAACCAAAAATGGAGTAATAGCAGGTACAGTACCGCTCGAGAATAATTTTCCACCTGTTCTAAAATATTCTGAAATATTCCAGAGTAAAATGGAATTGGGCTAAATTTCAAAAAATAAAATACATTAATTCTTTGTCAATCACAGTCCCACATCAAGTTAAAATAAATGTTGATGTATGTTTATACATTGGACTAGATTTGAATTTGTCACTGAGACGAATTAGGTGATCCGCACGTCATCTTAATTACATGTAACTCCAGTCACGAGATACGGACTAAATTTGATTTTCATTAATGACGTCTCAGACGATGTTATGATAATTAAGATAACAAAATGATGCAATGTATCCAAACTGCAATGTGAGGAATGAGGGATTTTTTACAGATTTGACACGCGCGTACGCGTCCGTCGTTACGCGCGTGCGCGCACATTGATATGTCCAACAGTTGACCCTTGACCTGATCTTGACATGTGGTAAATTTGGTCATGTAATTTGGCTTCAGTCATGAGATATACACAAAATCCGTTTTTTTAACTATGACGTCATAGATGACGTCACGGATGACTGGTCTCATTGACAAGATGTCATTTTTGAGAACTTATCATGACACATCATCATGAAAATTTGCAACATCCAAGGACATGCCAGTCACGAAATATGGACTACATTTGATTTTCATTAATGACGTCATCGAGATTAAAATAACAAAATGACGCATGAAATCATATCTAGGCATCATAGCCTATCAGAACAGCAAACAAAAACATGAAAGTCATGGGTTATTCTAGAGATTTATGACTGATTTTAAAATGCACGTTAAGTCTATGTGCGAGCGCGCGCGTTTTAACGTTTTCGGGCGCGTACGCCTTATTTCAGGTCCAATTGGTTTGGAAAAGGTTCGAAATGATGTAGAATTCAGTCAGGTATTCAAAACCATCGAAAAAACGGCGAAATTCGATCACGAAACGTGTGCGCGCGAAAAAATGCGCGCGCACCAAAAATGCGCCAAATGTCGTGAAACGTATGCAGACAAAATCCTAGGTCAATTGGAGCATTTTTAAGATTTGACGCGCCCGTACGCGTCCGTCGTGACGCGTGCGCGCACATGGCTTTGTCCAGAGGTTGACCTTGACCCGACCTTGACATGTGCCAAATTTGGTTACGTAATTCGACTTCAGTCATGAGATATTGACATAAACAGATTTTGACAAATGACGTCATAGATGACGTCACGGATGACTGATCATATAAATGACATGTCATTGTCGAGATATTGTCATGACACATGATCATGGAAAGTTGCAACATGACAGGACATGTCATTCTTGAGATATGTGGGACACAAAAAAGTGGTCAGAAAGAAAGAAGATGAAGAAGAAGATTTTGACGAAATCAATGGTGATCCGCAACGGTTACACGTTGCGGATCACCAAAAAGCCAATCAAGTGTTCAGACGAGCATAAGGTGAAGAACTCTACCGGCAAATGTGAAGGAATCTTTTGAGTGGGAATATTCTGGAATATTACCACTGGAAAATTATTCTTGAGTGGTACTCTACATGTAATGGGAGAAGGGAGGAAGCGGGTATGTGAAACCAGGATCTACATGTACGTCAAACTAGGAAGGATCAGTTGTGATGGACATTTGCCACAGGAAAGGGCTAATAATATGGTCTCAGTGAATATAAGGTGGAAAATAAAACAAATGGCTGTAAAGGGCAATACAAGGTACATACCCCTGACCTGCTTAACTGCCCCTTATTACAATTAGGAGGGCCAAAAAATAATAATAGACAATTAGAATAAAATAGAAAGGTAAAAACTGGGGTACCATTCAAAGGTGTCCTGTTGTATGCTATTATGCACAACAGTACATCAAAGCAAAAAAAAAACCAGACTCTTGAAAGGTTGATTTCAAGCAAAAGTAATTAGAAAGATGTGGGCTTCCAAGTAGTTCAATTTCAATGAATTCCAGTTCAAGTTTTTGACAACTTCTTATACTGCCACAGGTGAACATTAGTTCTGAAATACTGTTCTTAGTCATGACTTTTCATTCATTGGAAATGACATGTTAACTAGGCCTGGGTCGAATATCGATTTTGATAATCGATTAGTTGACTGGAAAGGTAATCGAAGTAATCGGATTATTTGATTAGTCAGAATACAAAAAAATTAACAAGTAACATACGCGAAAACAAGTACATGGGACCAAGGACAAAATGAGTAACAGTTAGAATCAATGTGTTAGCAGGTTAGCAGTTGAAAAGTTGAGACTGAAAAACATAACAGCCCCAACACGAAGATGGTTGTTTTGACCCCGTGGCACATCAAAAATCCAACATTTGTTGTTCGAATAAAGAGAAAATGCATCATTCTTTCATGCAGCAAGATCGCTACCCTCCTTGTCCTTGCGCGGAGGCGCTGCCATTTTGATTAAGCAAAATATCCGTTTAACCAAATATCTGCGTATCCACACTGCCACACTGCGTGAAACGGATATATGGATATTTGGGTAAATGGATATTTTGGTTAACCAAGATGGCGACTGTGTACGATAAACTTCCAATAGCCATAGAAGAATCAAGTTTTCGAATGCATGACAGCAATTTTCGGAAAAAGTAACGTCAGCAAAGGAAAGAATATGTAAAAATTGACGGTATTTTGTCATTTCTGTTTTTCAAAACCGACATTTCAACTCTTCTTTTTGCGTCGGCAAAAAATATTTTCCACAGCGATGCCGCAGCATGCGCAGGGATGGTACGGATGGCTGAATTTACGTGTCGCCATTTGGAAATCCACTGTTCTTGATCGTTATTTTCCACTTAAAAAATGATATATTTGGGTTCTGATCATGCTAAAAATGTTTTCCTTACTTTGAATATTGATATCTAACTTATTTTTTTTTGATTTTGTAAACAAACAAGTTACTGTATTTGAGTTTCAGCGATGGTATTTAGACTATTCGTCACCCGACGATTAATCGATTCATTTTAAAGTCGCATTCGAATACCAATCGGCAAAAAAGTAATCGATTAGACTCTAATTCGATTAATCAATTTTTTGTCCCAGGCCTAATGTTAACCTTGATGGCCATAGGCCAAAGTCATTTTCCTGGTCTGCAAAAAGGGCAAGACTTCAAGCATCCTCCTAGACGTACAGTACAAGTAATGTTAGCTTCATGGAACTAAGAAAATTTTGTCATGTTTGATGATCTAAAAAAAATGTACAGGTACTTGTGAGGTGTACTTACTTGGGTTGGAAATCAGGGAGGGCCTCGGCCTGTCTTATTTGCATCAAGCTTTTAGGCTGGAACTAATGCTAAGTATAATTTGAATCAGGTCACTCAGCGTGTTTCTATTGAGCCTACCGTATTTATCCAGATAAAATTTAACCGGCTAATAGAGGAGAAGGTCTGTTTCTATTGGATTGCGTTTTCCGCAAAGCATGATCGATCTTAACGGGATCGTACGATTACCGGCTAAGAGTCCGTTGACCTGGGTTGCCCCAAAGTATTGTGGGATGACTGAGGTCAAATTTATGCTCAATCAAACACACGCGCGCTGCAGCCAGGGTCATGTGTTCCGATCACGTGGTTTTGTTTATTTCTGGTTCTCACCGGCAAAAGACGGATAATAGTGGAGAAGGTCTGTTTCTATTGAAGTCTTACGGTATCTTTCTCCGCTATTATCCTGCAAAAAGCAGGATAAATACCGGCGAAACTTTATCCGCTAAAAAGACTGATAATGGCGGTGAAGGTCTGTTTCTTTTAAGATCTTCTCCTCCATTAGCCGGTTACATCCGGAAAACTACCTTCAATAGAAACACACTGTAGGTCTTGTGAGTTCCGCTATGTGGCTTTTATATGGGCAGCACAAAATATGTGATGAAATAAATTGCAGACATAAATAACATGTACATGTACTGGTACCAGCAGTTAGCTATGAGTGTATTTTAAAGATCTTGCTTCAGTACAGGCTGTCCCCAAAGGAACGTACTCCAGTGTGGACACTACATGTACTGTATGTAACTGATTTAAATATTAAAGCCATTGTATAACAATGTTTCCAGTTTAAAAAATCTGAGCTGCATGATTCCCCAATCTACCAGTGTCTCTGACACAGTCTAAAAATGAAGCCCTGAAAAAATTGCAGTTTAAAACGACCATTAAGTGCTTTAAAAAAGTGAAAATCATTGAGAGACCATTCCAGCTTTTCCCCATAGACTGCTGTGTTGCAGAATTTCCTATCGGCTGATAGGAAATTAATGTGCCAATTTGTATCTGCACATATTTTACTAGTGACAGCATAACTGTCCAAACTTTTGTGTTCTAGGGTGTTTATTTGTCCATTCAAACACTGTCAGATATATCAGATAGCAAAGTTCGACAATTTTTTAAACGTGTCTTCCACAGTGTTATAAAGTGTCTTTAAAGGTTGATTCCAGGATTTGCAAGTCCATCACTTCCCTTCATTATCAATACCAAATGGTAGTTTAGTACAATGGTGTGATGAAAGTTTGAGATCCATACATCACAAATTTGTTGTTTTATGAAACAAACTAATAACGATATGCTACCAGAATATTGTTCTTTCCGCAAGTTTAAATTTTGCTCAAATTGCGGATCATGGTTCGCATGATCAGCGGCGCACACTGATTGGTTAAATGGCTAATCTCCGTGTGACTTTTGGCTAATGGCTGATCGGACAATTTTGGAACTAACGTAACTGCCCGTGCACGTTAACGTCACTGTGTAAATTTTGAAGTTTAAATGTCCAGATTTTCACCAAAACTATTTTACCCAAATGTTCTATGACAGGTGTTTATTTGTACTAATCTTCACATTGAGAACGATTGAGCTGATTTCATTCATTTTGTCATTTTCTGGCGTGCAAATCCCGTACTCTGTCTTTAATATGACCTACATGTATGTGTACCCACCCCAATACATATAAAGATACATGTACTGAAAAAAACTAATTAACAAACAATGAGATGTCTTTCAGTACAAGCAAATTAAGTGATAAATTATTCATTGATTGTAAAGATTTGTAAAACAGATACTTGTCTTGATTTGAGGCCATTTTTGTCACGAACTAGATTTTGAATCTAGAATCTCCCTTTTCCTTGATTTTATGAGTGATTACATTTTGGTGTTCAGTTACAAGTATTTCCTGATCTCTCAAGACTCTGAAACCACCAGTAATGTATTGGTACACATTGTGTGCATGTTTGTACAGCATTTGTCGTCATGGCTTTAACTCTGAATCAAGTTGAAACATACACATAATTTGTGTCTCTTCCTTATCCCCAAGTCCAAGTGAAAAAAAGTAATTGGGGTGTTGTAAGAAAGGCCTGTCAGATTGTGATATTTTAGAATTTTGTGGCCTATTTAATGGAGTGTACAAATGTATAACACAATGAATTTAAGAATAATAGCAGGGTTGTAAGCAGTCTTTAATTCAAATGAAAATGATCCTAGAATCAAATTCAATTGTGAAAGCTTTCCATTATAACAAATTGTCCTGGCATGTTGCTAGACATGTATTCTCAAAACATGGCTGTGGCAGACAAATGTTGTATGACTTTGTATCCGCCCATCATGCTAATACTCTAACTCAGTGCTGGCACATACTCTTTTCTCTCCACATAAACAACCTCAAGACAGCTTCCTTCCAGCCTGGATGTGATTCTTGGGGTGTTTTGGACGGCTCCCAATCCTTTCTCTTTAACCCGTCGAAGACTAAACCTGGGATATCTCTGGTTTGGTTCTATAGAAAATGTGTCTTTTCACAAATCATTCAAACCATGTTGGTTGAAAATATTAAACAATAAAGGAAATATACATCATGTATACAGTAACAGGTTATTACTGTAGGTACCTGTAATACATAAATGGACATGCAGCACGATACAAAAAAAGGCATACAAAAAGAGAAAATATACATACGGTATGGCCCAGGACAATGCCTGTAAAAGCACACGCAAGGCAAAAATACAATACATTATACTATTACAATCAAATATTAATTATTAAAATGCTATTGCACTATATTCTGCAGACCCAGCCACAAACAGCTGGAACAAGGGAAAATATATTTGAATGCACATGTGTGCAGACATAGGGAAGGCAGGCAAGAGCCTAACAACCACAAATATATGCAAAAATATGCAACCGGCCAGCCGGACATGACCGGGTTTGCAGTTCACATCGTTAGAACTTCAAACTAAAATCAATGTCTGTTGCGGCAAGCAACTTGTGTTATGGTAATGTTAATGATGATGTACATGTACATTCAAGACCATTATTCTAGAGGAATGTGCATGGTTCATTAGGAAAACAAAAATATATCCTTTTCCTGTACTTTGTTAAAACTTAGATGTTTGTCAATGGGAGACATTATGAACTACATGTATAATGGAATTAGTTACTGCTGTTCAAACACAATGATAAACAGTTACAGGGGATTGAAACCCAGACATCTTCCTGAATTCAGGGAATACAGAACATTAAAAGAGGGAAAATATTGAAAGTTTGAGTAAATTTGGTTGAACGGTTAAAGAGATTTGATAGTTCAAAGTTTATTTAATCTTTGTTATGGAGGATCCTTAAATTGGCAACTCTACCCATTTTTTAGATGTAAGTGTTAAGAACTTTCCATTGGATCATTTGTACACAAATTTTCACGAATTTGCAGTTTTCTTAAGTGTCAGTTGAGAAAGTAACTAAATTAAAAAAAAAAAATTGTAGAATCATTTTTTGCTAGGACATACTTGCACAACAAGCAAGAGCAAATCAGATATTTGATAGAAAAAAAAAGAGAATAATGAGTTCTCCACACTTTCATCTAAAAAGCTGTTAGAGTTGCCAATTTAAGAATCCTCCATAACAAGGATTAAATAAACTAAGAACAATCATAACGCTTGAACCGTTCAACCAAATTTACAACTTTCAGGAATTTCCTTCTTGTATTGTTTTGTATTCTCTGAATGCCTGAAGACGTTTGTGTTTCATTCCACGTCAAAATTAGAAATGACGGTTCTTTCCTTTCATGAACGTGACTTATGTGCCTGTCACAACATTGTATTTCCTGTTTCTTCCATGAAAGGTTGTCATCAACATGAGAAGGAGATAATTAACGGCTAAAGGAAGGAAGGATGATGATTAGATTCAGAGTTGGCCGGAGTGGGAAATACTAGCGGTAAATACCGCCTCAATAATTTTTTTAAGAAAATGGGAAATAGTAGAAAATGCAGGGAAATACTGTGATATTCACTTCTTGAATATTTTCAGGTATTGCCTAGGTGTTCCCCAAGTCTATTAAAGCATTTCCCTGTACCTCCCTGTACATCTTCAGTACTTCCCAGCATTTACAAGTATTTCCCAGTATTTCCCACCTGGGCGGGAAATACTGACATTTGCCGGGAAAAATAGGAAGTGTAACGCGGAAAATGGGAAAGCACGAAATGTTGAAGAAATAACCTTAAAATTGTTAATAAATTTACAAAATAAACAAATCATAGAATGTCTAAAATCATTCTTTAACAAAGTAAAACCATCACCAAGCATTAGAGTAACTATAATGACCCTAGCAAACCCCTCTGCTGGCAGTTTTCTCACTACCATGACTACGGCTGTTTCATTTCACCGAGGCTGAGTTGTAATCATGCAAGTATTAGGTAATATGTGGTGTTTATATACGTGATTTTTAGTAACGCGGAAAATCGTGGAAAATGGACAATTTGAAAAACGGAATTTCAATTTTGTAAAACGAAAAAATGGAGGCCTTAGATTACATATTAAGTCCTTAAAGTCTATCACAAATGGTATCCTTCAAAGGGTGCTATTAATAGTGTCATATAATTAATTTTAGAACAGAGTTGCTGTTCATCTTTGTGTTATCATCCGATATTTAGACTTGATGACTAGAGAAAGAGTGACTCAACAGGACTTGAACCTTAAACCTACTGCTCTGGGGGCAACAAGACTAACAACCAGGCTATGCTGGGTAACAGCAATGCCACAGTATATACCTGACAATGAGACATTGTCCTTTCTTCTGGGCCCTGTTTTATAAAAGTTAACATGTCAACTTTTTATTATTTTTTTAGTGTTTTACTGAATTGACAAACTTAAGAACATATGCAAACAATTATCAATGATTATGAAGAATTGAGGAACAATAAAAAAAATAGAAAAAAAAGAATAACTCATAAAAGCATTAACTGTAATGCGTACAAAGGGAATGCAGCTTATATCCACTCTGACAGAGGAAGTTTTATTTTTTTATTTTTTAATCACAAAACCGAGTACTTTTGCCATTCCACTGCAATTTTTGTTGAATTCCGAGGCTCTGATTGGCTGTGAAGCACGGTTACCATGGTACATGTACATGTAGTTGCCAGGAGAATGGCAAGTTTATGAAACAGGGTCCTGATCTCAATATTTCGTAAGCCCCCAGGAGGAAGTGGAACTAATATTGATTCTATGTCTGAGAATGTAAATTCTGTCAGCTATTATTTCAGGTTTATATAGCAGAGCACCGGTCTGAGTAATCACTCCTGATGCTCTTCTGGAAATTTAAGATCTTTCCAAAACATGCAAAAAAAATTACACCTGCATTTAATCAGTGGTTTAGAGGAAATAAAAACACTTTCTTGGTCTATAGACATTCCTTGATCTAAAAAAAGAACTTCACAAAATTGACACTTGGCTGACATTTGTTTTTCTGACGCTGGTACAAATAAATACCAGGGTTTGTTTTTGCGTTTCCTCATTTTTGTGGTGTCGGCTACAGCATTCTGACTGGAACATGGAGTGTTTCAATATACATACATGATTGAACCACAAAATTAGTAAATTATGACATAAATCGTACCCTGGGGTACCAAACAGAAATCTGCCATTTTGTTGAATTATGTTTTTTTTTTTTAGCAGTGTGTCCTTGGTTACAAACTGTGTAAGAGATTCACTGTATGTATGAAGTGTGAAAATAACAACTTTAACTTCATTTTCACCCCACTTTTCGTAAGTTTACATGTGGGCAGTTCCACACGAAAGTGGACATGGTACCCAAAATTTCAAAAACATAGGACCCCATCAAATTTGGTGTCAAATTCAAGGTAAAAGTCCAAATTTTCTGATTTTGAACTCAGAATTACATTTTTGTTGCATTTTCATACTTAAAATTCCAGGTTAATTACTAATTATTTTTTTGCCTGAAAATGTGAAAAATTACACGAGATTTTTTCCCCCACAAAATTAAAAAAAGATCTTAATAATCCCTCAATTGTAGTTTATATTACAGTTCTGTCTCAAAGAAAGTAAAGCATGTAGTCAAATTGCGTTCTATGGATTTTGTTACGCTTTGGTGATTCTAAACAATTGTGTCTATTTTTGCGTCATTCTGTTACCGAAAAACACTCATTTTTTAATTTATTCAGAAAATTGAGGAGAGAAAATTTGGAAAGTTTGTATGCAAAGCAGGTTCAGGTAGACTGACACTATAGACTAACTTTTATTTTCATTGACACTCCTACTAATTAAAAAACAATTAATTAAGTTTCGTCATTCCGTTACCGTACTTGGTAACGGAATGACGGTAACGGAATGACACTGGAACTTTAAAGCAAGCGACCCAAATAGTTGTTTAACTTTTCACTTTATATCAATTACTATGACACCACTGAGAAGACCTTCATGTTGTCATGCCTTTGGAGGTCACATGGTTAGG
>JZLH01S0552024.1:68028-96457 GCA_001188425.1 Eucidaris tribuloides
GTGTACACACAGTAAGTCTATGGGAGGAAATGTGTAGGTGAATCCGGGCATCTTACGATTTCCACTTTTTTAAAGCACTAAATAATCATTTTGAAATTCAATTTTTTCAGGGGTTCATTTTTAGACCTTATCAAAGACACTGGTAGTATGGGGAATCATGTAGCTCAGATTTTTTTAACTGTGGTAAATGTTAGCCAGTACCTTTAAGAAATGCTTATTACTACCATAACAACTGGGTTAGTCTATGGGGTTGGGTTAAAAAAAATATGATGTCCATATAACAGAGGTATGATTTTTGTCTATTACACACTGAGGACCAACTCATCTGTAGATAGATTTTGATGGAGTAAATATATGACCATGTCCTACTATCATAATCATACCTGCTTCAGTTGGTAATGGGTACTAGATTTGCTTTGATACTCATTTTTTTTAATACCTCTGTTACATGGACATCACATTTACATAATATTAACACAAACTTCAACATATGCAATATAAATATACCATGATGCTCAAGGACTTCTAACATAGTTGATTACACTTTGAAGGATAAAATCATTTGTTACTTGGCTGAAACTGAAGCACAGTTTAAGTTCTGGTATGTCATAAAAGTTGACCCAACCCACTGGACTAATCCAACTACTACCATAAGCTCTAGCTGCATATAAAGACTCACAGGGACTTTCAGGCAGTTCATAGGCCAAAAAAGGACATAAAATATGCTTTTTTCTCCCACCTTGAAATATTTGTTGCTATTGGAGTTATTGCACACTAATGTTGCTTCCAGGCTGATTAACTCCCGGAATTAAAGGATTCGTGCGCCACCACTCAAGGTAAACATGCCTGTGATAAGACAGGATGTGGTTTACAAACCATGCTGCTCATTGCCACACAGATATGAGGGCAAACACGTGTCTTGCTATACCAGAAAATAACTTGTTGCTACTCTTTTCTGCGTGACATATCCCTGAAATATTCTCTGCACATATCTCCCAAGTTAAAAGTCAACTTGACCTGGGGCCTGTTTCATAAAGCTGTTCTTAAAGTTATACATGACTTTACGAATGACTCGAATATGAAGTGTCAAGTAAAATGCCAAAAAATTTTATTTTTAGAAAGTCTGATTAATGTCAATTAAAATGTTTCATTCTAAACCCAATCCAAGGTCAAATTTTTTTCCAGTCACGCCAACCGCCAAAAAGTCGGGGGGTGGGGGGGGGTAGGGGGTGGGGGGTTACGAACATTTTTTCATTCCAAATCCATGGTCCAATCGGGGTTCCTTTTCGGTAGCAGTGGCGCGCTCGACTCCAAATGCAGCTTGACAAGCAAAAAAAAAAAAGGGCCCTTCTTCCTCGTCGTTGGGGGGGGGGGCACTCTGTTCCTGAGGTACGCTAGTGAAACAGGCCCTAGGCTTTCCAACCAAAATGAAAAAGCCAAAAGAAAAAAATATATATGGTGAATTCAATTGCCACAGTGTTGCAACAGATCATACATTCTTAATGTTGTTAGTATTTTACACATGTGCACGTGGGCAGTTTGCTGTGGTGCACTGCTACGAGAATGTTCATGCCTGCTGTACATTTGTGATCTACACGTACCTGCAGAGCTGTGCAAAGTGCAACGGTTGTGGTTGCAGAAATTATGTTACTTGTCACTTTCAAGAAGCACTGACATCAGTTTATTGCTAGACATGCATAACTATTAAAAAAAAAAATAATAATAAATTTGCGCTTCTAAAATGATTCCATGAAGCAAATAAGCAAGAATCATTCAAATCGTTAAGGTTCACCTCACAAAGTCTTGGAGCTGTATAGTGGGCTTTCGTTAAATTGGAAGTGACTTAAGTTTCATACATTGCTATTTGAACTTGAATTGTTAAAGCATGACAGGACAGTGTAATATAAGAAAAGCTAATCACATATTGTAAACTGGGAAATTTTATAATTGTTATTTATTACAAATAGGGACATCTCCATACAGTGTGTTATGTGCTAAATAAAAGTGGTATAGGGTTTGTGGCCTATTCATTAGTGACATATATGTATATGCTATGACAAACGTCTGATCACGAGAAGGTGTCACTTACAAATTTGATACAAGAGTTGGACTGCCCAAGGTTGAAGACCTACATGTACCTAGAAGTTCAGTCATGCCAGGAATATTTGTAAATATTGCTCGTGATAGCAGAAGAATTATGGTTATGGCATTTACTTGCACTGCATATCTGTGTTGCCATCCACAAATCAAAACAGCTTCCAAATCATGACAGAGTTTGTGTGTGAGGGCTATCACGGTCGGTTGAATTTCCCGTCCTGTTAGTTCTACTGCCTGTTCGGAAAGCTCCCTGAAATTCGCATGATAATCTTTATTATATATGAGATAATTGCATCACATATCTTCATTTTCAGTTATGTAATTTCATAATGCTTTCTTGGTTCTTCCTTTTCGCAGTTTGTGAGAACCCCTGGGATTCATACGAAAGTCTACCTTATGGCAACCTAGCAGAGCCAAGCCATGAACCAAGAGACAAAATAGATGCCGAGTATCCAAATACGACGACCGCTCCATTCGTGACATCCCTTCATCCCAGTGCAGTGAACTTCACCATGTCGCACGATGTTTTTGACGAGCTAGGTGACTTGCCAGGCAACCAAATATTTGCTGAACTGTCCAACATCACCGTCACGCCAACACCGCCTGTCAGGGTCATCGAGAGTCCCCCCAGGGTGAATGACCCTGACGGTGACCTTTGCTTTGGCATTGATTATCTATCTACCAACCTGGAGCATGGTGGGATCTCGAAGCAGTTCTTCAGTACCAACAGCAATCAGTCGGTCATGGCCTACTCTGCTGGGGACGATGCCCCCTTTGTGGCCTCCTTTGCGTTGGGGATGGAGGATATGGGCGGGACCCTCATTCTTGAGACATGGTTCAGTCATGGTGAACCTAAAGTTCCGGTAAGTTCAATTTGTCTTTGCCATTTTTTTCCAGCTCAAACCCCTACCTCATGATTCATTGTTCCCAGTTAAAAAACGAGTTCCATGTTTTTCAGTTGGGAAAAGGTTAGGAAATTGAATTAATGATTAGAAAATTTCATGTGGACTTACAGTGCAATTCCAAGGAGAATGGTTTCATGTCCAATCCTGGATGCTCCATCAGCTTGTCTGATTTGGTGGTGGGAAAATGTTGCCAATCTTCATGAAGCTGTTTACATCAACGCCGAGAACCCTACTCTCAATAAGGGTGGGGGACTGTGACATCTGGAGAATTCCACAACGTTTAAATCAAAACAATAGCATTGACAGTACATCTGACTGATTGGCAAGGACAGACAAGCTTATGTAGCATCAAGGTTTGGACGTGAAACTGTTCTTCTTGGAATTAAACAGTGAGTTTAGATGAAATGATCTAATTATGGTTTTTATTTGGAATTTACCTGAATGAATTGGAACTTACATCAATCATCAAGAAAATGAAAAGAAAAACTTTAAATTGGGGAAAAAAATCAGGGAGTTTCATCGCCCCCCCAGAAATATTTTGAAATATTGATTAGGGAATTGTGAAATTCCATTAGAATCAGGGAATTATGTTTTCATGACATGCTAGGAACCTTGTGATTATGCTGTTGTCTTGTTGGCCCCCCCCCACTCTCTCCCCTCTCTCCCTGTATCTATTCCTCTGACCCATTATGATACTTCTTTGCTCTGCAGGGTCAACGCACTTCATCCGTTTTGTGTCTGAGGAAGGATGCTCCTCCCAGGTGGAATGGAACAGATGTTGTTTGCGAAGATGATAACTTGTTTTCTGGTGACGTCACAAATGGGAATGTCATCTTCCACTACCCGTACCCGGCGGCAGGAATGTGGTATCTAGCACTGTACACTTCATGCAGTCATCACACCAATAGGTAAGTCCACAGTCATTTTGAAGATGATGTACAGATACTGAAACTGCATAATCTAGCGACACTAGTGATCAGTCAAATTTTTTCTGATGCATTATGTGAAAAAGTCAACATTGTGGACATAATTACCCTGCTCAACACATGCTAGCTCTAGTTAGCTATACATACTGTGTTTCAGAACAAAATGGAGTCTAGATGAGGCTGTTGAAGTCTTTACACGTTATTTGCTGTTGTAACATAGTAATTTGCCATATATTTCCCATACATATTGTTTCACATTATTGCTTCAAAATGGAAATTTGTGAGATATTTTGCAATTTTTAGCTCATCCGCGCCCGAAGGGCCGATGAGCTTATGCCATGGCGTGGCGTCCGTCGTCGTGCCGTCCTTCCGTCCGTCCGCTCCACAGTTTTTGCAAAATTGCCTTCTTCTTCGTCATTTCTCAACCGATTTTGATTTCTGATTGTTTCATATGATAGGGCTAGGTGGGGATTTAAAACTTGTACACAGAATCATGACAATTCATATATATATATTAATTTATGCAATTTATGCGAAATCACAAAAAATGCTTCTTCTCCTTCATTTCTCAACCGATTTTGATTTTGATTGCCTTTATTTGGTAGGGCTGAGTTATGCACATTAAACTACTTCTACACAGAATTTTGAATTATAGTACTCTATTAATTAAATTATGGTCATTTATGCCAAATTTTTCCAAAAATAACAAAATTGCTGCTTCTCCCACACTTTCTTGACCGATTTTCATTCTGTTTGTTTGATCTGATAGGGCTAGGTGGGGCTTCAAGACCTCTACACAAAAATTTTGAAATTAATCAATTATGCAAATTTAAAATTAATCAATTATGCAAATTTATGCAAAGTTTTTCGAAATCACATAAAAATGCTTCTTCTCCTTCATTTCTCAACCGATTTGATTGTAATTGCTTTATTTGGTAGGCTGAGTTATGCACATTTAACTTGTACACAGAATTTTGAAATTATATTCCATTAATTAATTATGGTAATTTATGCAAATTTTTCCAAAATAACAAAAATTGCTTCTTTCTCCCACATTCTTGACCGAATTTTCTTCTGTTTGTTTGATCTGATAGGGCCTAGGTGGGGGCTTCAAGACTTCTACACAATAATTTGAAATTAATTCAATTATGGCAAATTTATGCGCAAATTTTCGAAATCACAAAAAATGCTTCTTCTCCTTCATGGTCTCAACCGATTTTGATTGCTGATTGCTTTATTTGGTAGTGGCTAGTTATGCACATTTAACTTGTACACAGAATTTTGAAATTATATCCCTAATTAATTATTGCGTATATTTTGCAAAATTAATCAAAAATAACAAAAATTGCTTCTTCTGGCCACATTTCTTGACCGATTTTCAATTCTGTTTGTTTTGATCTGACTAGGGCTACTGATGGGGGCTCAAGACTTCTACACAAAATTTTGAATTGATCAATTATGCAAATTTAAAATAATCATTATGCCAAATTCCATGCAAATTTATTCAAAATCACAAATAAAATCACAAAAAATGCTTCTCATTCATTTCTCAACCAATTTCGATTAGTTTGCTTTATCTCGGTAGAGCTAAGCTTGTACACTAAACTTCTACAAGAATTTTTAACTGTTGCTCCATTAACTTAATATATGGTAATTTATGCAGATTTATTCCAAAAATAACAATTTATTTCAGTTCTTATTCATATCAAGTACCTTTTAATTTGGTTCCCTTCAAATGTTTTTTTCCAACAACAAAAATCAGTATGGAGTCCCGGAAGGGATTGAGGTGCAATCATATATAATTCATGTAGTTTATTATATATTATTTTTTTTTCATGTCCCTTCCGGGGCATGAAACTAATATTTTTCTCACTCTAACTTTTTTATATTCATGTTCCTTCCGGGACATCAAATATTAATTTTTTGACCAGTATAAAATTGTACCACATGAAATTTCGGATATATGATGTTGCGAGATGCCGGATGAGCGCTACGTCATTGACGTTTTCTAGTATTGCTTTCTAATTCACTTTGTAGAGGTTTATCAGGAAGTGAATTTTTTATGTCCCCGCAACTAAATTGCCACAGGCATCGTGCTTTCGGGTTGTCCATCCGTGCCTGCATGCGTGCATGTGTGCATGTGTGCATCCCTTACCGGTTTTCATTCTGTGATAACTTATGAACAGCAGATCAGATTTTCGTGTAACTAGGACCAAGTGTGTACTATGAGGCAACAATGAACTGATAAGATTTTAGAGTTGAAAGGTCACCGGGCCTAAAATATGTCTGATTTGGGCTCGTTACCACGATAACTTAAGAATTGCTGGTCAGATTTTGATGTAAGTTGGGTTAACCAAGTGTGTACTATGAGGCAACAATGAACTGATAAGATTTTAGAGTTGAAAGGTCACCGGGCCTAAAATATGTCTGATTTGGGCTCGTTACCACGATAACTTAAGAATTGCTGGTCAGATTTTGATGTAAGTTGGGTTAAGTATGTATTATAAGACACCAATGATTTGATTAGATTTCAGAGTTACAAGGTCAGTTAATCAATTGCTTAATCACTCTTTGATTTTGTCAGTTAAATAATCAGTCATTTAATTATTCAATTGATCGATCAATCTCATTCAAATAGTGTATTTCACAGATTATCATTTTTTTTATTACTGGTGGATTTGTGATTTCTATACCATGTATGAGTAATCAGTCAATCAACCAATCAATCAATCAATCAATCAATCAATCAATCAATCAATCAATCAATCAATCAATCGATCGATCGATCGATCAATCAGTCAGTCAATTAGTTGTACAATCAATCATTAATCAGTCAATGGATTGATCGATAAATCAATCATTCAATCAAAGAATTTCACAGATTATGTCTTTCCATTACTGGTGGATTTGTGATATCTATGATGTATGATCAATCAATCAATCAATCAATCAATCAATCAATCAATCAATCAATCACTGCATTTCAGAAAGTCTGTTTTTCCATTGCTGATCTAGTGTCAGTGATTCTGGCATCATATGTTTCTCACTGTATCTGTCATCTGTGTCTTTCTCCTAGCGGCAATGGCTCAGTGGTTCCCGTGCCTTGCAGTGTTAACACCAGTGTGTCTGTAGGTATCCGTATGACCGACTGTATCAATGGCTGCGGGGATAATGGGCGGTGTGAACACTACTTTGAAGATGGACTGCAAATGTATGGATGCAGTTGTAAAAATGGTGAGCTACTCCCAGGGTTGGTGATTTTTGTGATTTCTGAAAAAAGATTAACAGTTGGGCTTTTTAAAAACAGATTTCAAGAAAATATAATTATTAAATTTAAAAAAATCATCTCAAACAGTGCTGTCACAAGCATGATAAGTGGTAGATTTGATAGATTTTGAATCAAATACATCATATAAATTACTTTAAGATTTGAATATTCTGTTGTAAAAAAAAAGATTTTTACTCATCATGATTTTTTTCATCCATATTTATCACTTGAACAATTTCTAATGTATTGGTTTTTATACGCCTGGCTACGGGACATATTATGGTATCACGCTCGGTGTCCGTCTATCCGTCCGTCCGTCTGTCCGTCCGTTAACTTTTCCTTGTAAACGCCATAACTTCAGTTTAACTTAACCTAGCCTCATATATTTTGGTGTGTATGATACTAGCATGGACCCCAAGAAGCCTATTGATTTTGAGGTTGAAAGGTCAAAGGTCAAGGTCACAGTGACATGTTTTCATCTTACCCTTGTGAAGTCCTTGTAAATGCGATAACTTCAGTTTAACTTAACCTAGGCTCATATAATTTGGTGTGTATGATCCCGGGAAGCCTATTGATTTTGAGGTCAAAAGGTCAAAGGTCAAGGTCACAGTGACATACTTTCATTTTCTGCATTACAGGCGGGCGTATTATGTGCTCGCCCCAGCGACACTCTTGTTTAAGTTTAAAGTTCGGTGACATGATTGGGAGAAATAAAAAATGTCTTTGAGAACCAAACTGGTTGAAAGATATGTCAAAGATACACCAGCTGGGGTGGATCCCTTGACTGGAAGGATTTGTCTTGAGTTTGTTCACCTAAGGAGAATCAAGCATGAACAGGCCAGCAGTGTAATACTGATGAAAGTAATTTTAAAATGAGTCAACTTTTGACTACAAAATTTTCACAGTAGAATCCTTGCATAGTTTACTTGATTCTAGAATATTAATAATTAATAGTTTGGCACTCGACACTGGATAAACACTAAATTAAGTGTTTTTATGAGCCGCTGTGAAAAAACTTACACAGGCGGACTCAGGTGGGGATTGAACCCACGACCTCCTGATTACCAGACAGGTGTCATTAACCACTTGACCACCGAGGAAGCCCAGATGGCCAGTGATAATTCTAGGCTCTAATCCACAAGAATGTTTTGTTAGAATTGTTTGAATAAATGATTTTTGTGCATCGTCCAATGAACATTAATAATTAATAGTTTGTCGCTGGATAAATATTAAACTAAGTGCTTTTATGAGCTGCTGTCTGCCTGTGTAAGTTTTTTTCACAGCGGCTCATAAAAACACTTAGTTTAGTGTTTATCCAGCGTCGAGAGCCAAATGTTAATTGGATGACGCGCAATAATAATTTATTCGATTCTAGAATAGTTTTCACCCCAAGTTGAGGACTACCCCAATCATGTCATTTATTTTCATTTTTTTTACTCGTCATAGAATATCTATCATTCAAAGTATCTCATGATTGTATTTCTATTTATCTGTCACCCAGATTATGTGGGATGGGGATGTACTGATAACAGTCAAGTGTCGTCGTCAGATTTTCTTGTTAAAGTCCTCCTCCTCACCCTGAGCAACCTCATTTTCTTGGCGGATTCGTTTCTGGCCCTCTATTTTCGACATTTCACTGAGGCCGCGTCATTTTTTTGTACCTGCTTCTTTTCAACAGTGAGTATTAGCTTTCATGAAGGAAATATTGAAAGTGTACCGTCAAGGCAGACTGGTATAGCTCCCTCTGTAGTCGCACTTCGCAGAAATGGGCACTGCAACATTGCAATGAAAACATGCACCAATGCAATGAACACTGTCACTTCTTCTCACTGTCAATCAGCGTGTTTCTATTGAGCCTACTGTATTTATCCGGATAAAATCAACCGGCTAATAGCAGAGAGCATGTGTTTCTATTGGATTGCATTTTCCGCAAAGTGTGATCGATCCTACCAGGATCGTACGATTACCTGGGTTGCCGCAAGGTATTGTGAGACGAGCTAGGTCAAATTTATGCTCAATAAAACACACGCGCGCTGCAGCCAGGGGTCACGTATTCCGATCACGTGGTTTTGTTGATTTCCGGTTGTTAACCGGTTGATACCAGTGCCGGCTGTTTCTATTGAGATATTCTACTCCATTAACCGGTTCATTCCGGAAAACAACCTTCAATAGAAACATGCTGAATGACTGACAATTCAAACAGAGAACCCATCGTGCGATATGATATGTATGGTACACTTTAAGCATTCCCAATATTACCAGTTACTAACACACATAATTGTGTGTAATATACTCAGGCCGGTCCCGGGTGGGGGGGGGGGGAGAGGGATGGAGGGGGCTTTGGCCTTTTAGGGTTGCATTGGTACTAGGTACGCCAAATATGGGGTATCTCGAACTGAAAAAATAACCATTCTCTATGGCTTCTGAAATTGGGATTCACTTCAGCTGAAACTTGGGGCTGAAAATGGGGGTCTCAACCATGACACATCTGTATCACACAATTATACTGTGTGCCCATTATTATTATCATTCATTATTAATATCATTACAATAAATAAAATATATAATTTGAGTGAAAACACAACTTTCATTCTTTTATTATGATTTTTTTGTGACTCTGCAATATCATATGATTAAGACTGTATTTTCATTTCATTCCTCAGTTCTACCATTCCTGTGACTCTGGTTCATTTTGCCTCATGGACTACGACACTCTCCAGTTTTGTGACTTCTTTGCTTCGTTTATGTCAATCTGGTTGTTACTTATCGCCATGGCGAGACTCCCATATTCTCTAAAATCGTTACTTCACATTTTAGGTAAGATTTAAACCTTAATCTGTTGGAGACCATGAACAAGATGTATCAGGTTTCCATCTATGGAGAATCAACAGGTTAAAAGACAGACAAATAAAATTAAGTACTTGATTATTTTAATGATTTACTTATTCATCCAATTATATATTCATTTAACCCGATCTCTGGCCGGGGGGGGGGGGGGGAGGGGGGGCTGGGGGCCCCCTCTTGACGTTTCACGTGATATGCCCGCAACGCCAAAAGCTTTCGCTGCGATGTTTCATGGCCTTTTTCCTCCGAGTCTCCCACATCTTTTAAGACCAAATTTGCAACGCCCGGGTACGCGGTTCCAAAGGTACGCATAATTTTGTCCATGCATGTCCCACCAAAAATTGCTCAAAAATGTGATTTTGTGTACAATTTCGATACAAAATGTGTTTTCAGCCAAAAATCATAAATGTATGAATATTTTTGTTTTCACTAATTCAAATTACTTAAAGGCAAAGTTCACCCCGACGTCAAGTTGATTTTAATAAACGCAGAAATAAGGCAAAGTTCACCCCGACGTCAAGTTGATTTTAATAAACGCAGACATATGAGATAAACAAATTAATGAAAGTTTGGCGAAAATCCACCAAAGAATAACAGAGTTATGAAGTTTCAAAGTTTTAATGTTGTGACGTCACATGCGAGCAGCTCCCCATATGTCATGTAATACAAATTCCATAAATTGCCATTGTTTAATGGTTCATGATGATTAAATGGGATTTTTCATAGGAGCCTGTGTGAAATAATGTTTCTGATAATATTTTGAATGCACAGGTAAAATCATATTCAAATTTCTGAGAAAACGGCACTTCTATGGAATTTATATCACATGACATATGGGGAGCTGCTCGCAGGTGACGTCACAAATCTGAAACTTTGAAACCTCATAACTCTGTTATTTTTGGGTGGATTTTCGCCAAACTTTCGTTAATATGTTTCTCTCGTTTTTCTGCTTTTATCAAAACCAACTTGATGTCAGGGTGAACCTTGCCTTTAATTTCATGCTGTTTATAATTGCATATGTGTCTTTGAAAAAACAATAAAAAGCAAAAGAAAAAGAAAAAGAATAACTATACTGTTTTGTAGATTAGGTCGCCAGCAACATGTGTGCCAATTTTCATCGCGATCGCGTGGTCGACGGCGGAGATCTGAAGGGAGGGGGGCTTGTGAGGGGGCCCCCCCCCCAGCCATATGATCTCCCAAAATAGCCCGGCAGAGATAGGGTTAAGTAAATGATTATTTGTTTAATAGTTTATATCTTTTGTAAATAATTAATGTAATGGGCAGCATGATTATTTCTCCAAGTTTCTCGTGATCATCCTTCTCAACCACTCTTGAACTCACTACACTGGCTTCTCTTGAAACAGAGAATAATTTTCAAACTACTCTTGTTTGTCTACAGAACACTCAATAACCATGCTCCAGAGTACTTAAGCAATTGTCTGAATATATATACACCCACCAGATCACTTAGGTCAGCTAGTGACCCCCTCCGTCTCGCATATTCAGTTACTCGCACATTAGAAGGTGATAGAACATTTACTGTGTCAGCTTCAAAATACTGGAATGATTTGCCACTTACAATAAGACAGTCTTCATTAATATCTATTTTCAAAAAGGCACTAAAACTCATCTATTTTAAACAGTTTGTAGTTTAACCCTAATATTCCGGGGGGGGGGGGGGGGGGGGAGGTCGGCGCATAATGGCCCCCCCTTGACAAATTTGTTGATTATTCCGGCGTGCAAAATTTTTCACTGCGCGCGCTCGTTGCATTTTACTTTCAAGTCTTGCGCGTCGATCTGCAGCCATTTTCGCAAAAATCGGACTGTACCGTTACGACGCTGCGCGACTTTTGCGTATCATGCACCTGCAACTCAAAAAATTCGCCTCAAAAATCGATTTTTGTGTACAAAATTGTGTTTTCAGCCAAAATCATAAAGTGATGATTATTTTTACTTTAAATCTAGTTAGAATGGATTAATTTTTTAGGCCTTTTTATACTCCCCGATCGCAACAAGATTAACCTGACAAAGTTCATCGAGAAATCACATTAAAAACAAAAGGTCGATATTATAACATAGCTGAAGTATACATAAAGAAATTACAAAAACAATAAAGATCATAAGAAATTTAATTCTGATTTCCGGCAATTATTTTTGTAAGTAATTGTTCAGGAAATGTCAGAAAGAATGTTTTCACCAAAAACTTAGCTTCACAAGCCTTTTTAAGTGGATTAGGCAAAAATATGATTTCATTCATAACATTTGCATATTAATTAATAAAAATAGAATATGTATTTTTTGAAAAATGTAATGATTAACAGGTTCGTAGATTTAACATTCCAGCTTATGCGGTGCAATGTTTCACGGCGATTGGCGCATCTGCGGCGAAGATCTGGGGGGGGGGGGGCATTATGCCCCCCCCCCCCCCAACGGGGATGACAAGACCGGAGATAGCCCGGATCTATTAGGGTTAAGATTACATACATGTAGTTGTATAAAATTGTAAGCGCTTAGGGCCTAATGGGAAAAGTGCAGCATAAGTAATAGTAATAATAATAATAATAATAATGATAATAATAATAATAATAATAATAATAATAAAATGTGTTTATTTAATGTTCGCTTATTTAATATCTACTCTTTTATTTATTATTTAATTTATTTTCATTTGTATTATAATCAATCCATAAATTACTTATTTTAGGCAATTAATATATTTATTTATTCACTAATTAATTTTGATAGTAATTTATGTATTTGTTTACTTATTTGTAAAAGGCGAATATCAGGATTGAAAAAAAGTCTTTATGTTGGAATAAAACTACTCTAGAATAAAATTCACTGTTTAAGGCTTCTAAAGTCTAAATCTCATGATCAAATGTTTATTACTGTTTATACAAATACAATCACCATTAGTTGTTTTTTGTGACAGTTGAATTTGTCGTGTAGCTTTGTATGGGATCAATTTCTATCAGGGCACCAGAATAATTCAATAATGGTAAATGAATGCTTTCTTCTCCACAAGTGAACAAATTCAAGACAAATCTTTCCAGCCATGAGGTACACTCCTGCTGGTGTATACATTGGTTATGTGTTACAACCTTTTTGGTTCTGGAGGCATTTTTTACTTCTCCAAATCATGTCAATGCCCTTTTACCCGTTAAATTGATTAAGATATTAATTCATTTTGTTTTTTTATTACTTCATTTTTAAAATCAAATTTTCAATGTTTTCATCGACAGGTGCCTATGGTCTAGCATTAGGTGCTGAGTATGATAGATTCAGTATATGGTCTATAGCACTGCCGCTGGGAGTTGGTGTAGGTGTTCTTTTTACTTCCTGGGTGAGTATAGATGAGGTATAAACCCTCTCTAAGAAACTTAAATCCCCTTCATATCAAAATACCGGATCGCAATCCGATGCTGCTCTGGATCGACACTCCTTCTTAAACGCCCTCATGTTGATCTGAAAACACTGTATCAACAGTGGATTGACTCCATATCAAATCTGTGGGTCCCCTTTATACCAACTTCTCATCTCCTGATTTGTTGCCATGGTTTTGCTTTCCCGCACAGACGCAAATTACATTGGCCGGAAATATCCTCTGTGCAATAATGCATTGTGTTCACTTGGTGTGACTAACCACACGCGGATACAATGTGCCATAAATAATGTCCCATACTTGCCACCGGCCTGGTGCAAGTGGGAAATGTACAATGGACTTTGTCCTGTGAGGAATGTTAATCCAGAGCAGAGTGGGTTCACTTCACATTGCACAAATCAGGTGTTGATCTGGTGCTGTTCTAGTGCTGCTCCAGAGCTACTCTGGAGTTGAACCACCTCAAGAAGTGGTTTGATTTGATCCGGATAAATGAAACCCTTGGTAATTTAGGCTGGGTTAAGTCACTTCACATTGAACTTCAATTTGGTGCTGATCTGGAGCTGATGCGGAGCTGAGACGGAGACAGATGTCAATGTAAACATAGTCATATCACTCCAGTCCTAAAATTACTCCACTGGGTGCCCATGACACAACAAATCAAATTTGAACTTTTCCTACTACTTTTCTATTGCATGCAAGGTTCTGCTCCCCAGTATAATAATCCATGAGTTGCACACCTCGAAATGAACTTATCAACCGAAAAAAAAATCATGTATAATGTAATGATTCTCATAAATGTTCACTTTCAACAAAAGCCTTGGGGCTGACAAACCAGGTTTCTTGAAAATAAACGCTGATAAAATTCAAAAAGAATGTAATGATATAACGTTGCAACGTGTTCACTGAATTTGAATTTTACACAACCATTAAACTAGTCTGACTGTCAGACCTGATTTGTGTATCATCCAGTGAAAACTGAATACCTGCTCATCAAAGCTGGCAAGGTTAACGACTCACACCAGTGCATTTCAACAATTGTTATGCAATCTTTGCTACGGTTGGACTGTACCAAATTCAAAATTAGTACGTGAAAGCTACATTCAGTGTTTGAAACTTAGACTACCCTTACAAAGTACAACTTGAGCAATGGCCTAATTTCAAATGATTTATCATTTATATTTAAAATATTAATGTATGAATCACAAATTTTGAACACTGCATTTTTATGTACCTATCTTTATTGGATCAAGTGTGAGCAAAAGCAGATTGATGTGCAAATAACAAAAACACAGCCTTTAAAAAGTTATGGATAGTAGTAATTCAGACTACCTTATTGAGTTTGGGGATTATATCTCAAAATAAGAATTGTGTGCAACAATTAAATGATGAATGAAGAAGAGTATGGATATATCCTTCAAAGTAATGTGAAATAGATGGATTTTTCACAAGTAGAAATATTCAATGAAATTGATAATTCTGAGGAATATATTGGTCTTTTAAGCATGTATTTTAGAAATTTTTGCCTTTATCCATTTTTAGTGTAATTAGTGCTGGTTAAGGTCATCAGTAACACTTATCATATTTAACACATGTTGAAATTAATAGGGACTAAAGATGTAACTAACCACTCTTTAACATAGGAATTTGTTCTATCCAGCATGATATGGTCAAGAAACACGGAACTTCAACATCATTTTCACTTGACTTTTTGTTAGTTTATATCTGTATTTCGTGCACCATAGCACCGGTATAATGACCGTGCAACTGTACTTCTGATGATGAACACAAGATGGTGCTTCACAATGTAGTGCTCAAGAGTATTGTGCGGTGCTTCATTTGAAAAAAACCCCAGCAAGTTGAACATCTCTTCAAGCAATATAGCATTAAAACCACAGGCTAACAATGACCACAGCTTTAAAAATGTGAGCTTCATGATCCTCTATGCTCTAAGTGTCTTTGATAAGGTCTAAAAATGAAGCCCTGAAGAAATAGTACTTCAAAATGATGATTTAGTGCTATAAAAAAGTGAAAATCTATAGTACCCAGTATGACCTTCTCATGGCCTCTCTATTTCTCCCATAGACTACTGTGTTATAGGTCTGACTAATGTATACTCAGGAGGAGCAGTAATTGTTTATTCATGCATACCATGCCAGTGGCAGCATAACTTTCCAAACTTTTGTATTCTTGGGTGTTTATTTGTTCATTTAAGCATTACTATGTAGCTCAGATATCACAGTTTGACAATTTTTTTAAATTGAAGCTCCACATTAACTAAGATGATGAATGGTATGTCTTATGATATTTTCATGACAGGGTCTTAAAATGAAGAAGAGGCGCAAGCTGTACCCCTCCCTGATCCGATGGGTGTTGTTCATCGTTCCAGGGACCCTGCTGGCGGTCCTAGGCCTGGTGATTAATGCAACCCTGGAGACGGATGATAACTACAAGTACGTCCACAGCGCCTGGCACTTTTGTATGGGACTAGGGGTGCTCTTCCTGATGCCCCCCAGGGAGCTACCTGGCAAAAATGAATACCACCCCATGTCAGAACTGGTTGATATCAATACCCTACACTCGGACGTGATTGCCAATGATCTGAACTCTGAGCTGGTTGCAAATAATGACCCAGGTTATTGAGTTTTTTATTAAAAGGAGAATTCCTTTCTTATAGCAAGTAGGTCTGAATGAAGGAGAAATATCAGCAAAAATTTTCAGTGAAAGTTTTAGAAAATTCAGGCAAGTGTGAATGAAGTCATTAATTGTTGAAAATTCTTGGGATTATTAGAAATTGGCATCTCATTATTGTTTGGTACGAGCAACCCTCCTCTATGCGCAAAATATCACTCAATTCTCATTGTCTTGAATGTCTGTAGCTGCACACTGTTACTCCACTTTGAAAATCATGTAAAAATATTATTTTGAACATAGGCCTACATGAAATACAGATATGAAGAAACTGTTTCTTCAGGGAAATTGCAAATTTAGTGATGTTTTGGCCCTGGGGGTGGGGGGGGGTGGGGGGCACTGTCATTACAAGGTGTACACCATGCGCGTGTGAAAAAACGAGTAAAAAGGGATTTTTTCACGGTTGGACGATGTACTCGCGTACATTGAAAAGGGTATCAAAATCAGGAAAAAAGGTTATACTTTTAGCAGAAGGTTTACTTTAAAAGGGTATCTTTTCAGACATGTATACTTGTTTAGGGTATTCTGAGATCGACAGATAATTACTTGTTTAGGGTCCATTTTGAAAGTACGTACACACGCATGGTGTACACCTTATAATGACAGTGCCCCCCCGCCCCCCGGGTGTTTTGGGTGGAAAACAATGGAGGGTTGTTTACTCTAAATGTCACGACGTTGCCAATTTTATAATGATCTTTGGAAATGTCAACAATTTGTATGTTTACTAATGTATTGCTTTTATTTTTTTCTGCTTTTATTCAAATTAGTTTCTTATTTTATTGGAATTCTCCTTTAATCTTGGGAATTTAGAGAGATGTACATATTATTGACACTTATAAATAGAGGGATAAATATTTTTCCTATTTTGTATTCAAAATGTCTTAGTCACTGTGGTTTGTCTGGTGTAACTGAAACATTTAGACGTGATTTAATCCTAAAAATTGATACAATGATTTATTGAATTAATGTAATAACGGACTGTGCCTTGTTGATTAGACTGACACAGTTATGTAAGGGTCCATAAAAAAGTTTGTGATTGTGTTCAATATTTGTGTGATTAAAACTACCACACTGCAATACTTTATAAATATGTTTAAATTGGTTTTTGAAAGGGTCAATCTTATTTTCATAAAGGGCAACTTCAGAAAAAGGGCAGTCATTTGTCAACAGTGACTGCATCAAACTAAAACATTTAAGAGAGGAAAATAAAAGAGCCTAAAGGGCTGGAGGGGGTACTCACTTGAACTATGAAAAAGTAATGATCTAGAACTAGCGACGTGCAAGTGGTTGTGAAATTTGTGGCAGATATTCTCATAGTGATGTATGACTCACATGTATCTATCAGAGTTAAGAAAGAATACAGATAGATTTCATGGGTTAAAGTGAAGAAGAGCACCAAGACTAATAATACAGTGTGTCTCAAAAATAATTGTGCAAGACAAAAGCGCCCTCTTTGGTAATGAGAACACATTTTTGTGACTTCATGCTTACATCACCATCAAGGGCATAGTCTTAGCTTTCAAATGCCGTTTGTTCTGTTTAGTTTGCTTGTTTTTATCCCGAGATATGTTCAGTTAACTACGAAAAGGTAAAATCGCGAATGTGCCACTTTTACTACAGTCATTAATAGCATCAGGCCTTCTTCTCGTAAAAGTGACACAATTGTGATTCCATTCTTCTGTTGTTTACAAGATATCTCGAGATCAAAACAGGTAATTCAAATAAATTAAACAGCATTATAAAGCTAAGACCGTGGCCTTGACAATGATGTAAACATTATGTCACAAGAGTATTTTAAACTGTCACAGAGGGTGCTTTTCACTTGTACGATTTTTTGAGACTTGCTGCATCATGTATCAAAAAATTGTGCAAGTAAAAAGCGCCCTCTTTACCAATTATAAAATACTCTTGTGTCATTATGCTTATATCAACATTAAGGGCAAAGTCTTAGCTTTCACATGGCATTTGTTTTGTTCAATTTACTTGTTTAAATCTTGAGATATCGTGTAAATAACAAAAGGGTAGAATTACAATTGTGTCACTTTTACAAGAGATTTTAGTAAAAGTGGCACAATTGTGATTTCACCCTTTCCTATTTAAATAAACATATCTCACGATTAAGATAAGCAAATTGAACAAAACTAACGGTATTCGAAAGCTGAGACTATGCCCTTGACGTTGATGTAAGCATCGTGTCACACGAGTATTTTCTAATTGCCAAAGAGGGCGGTTTTCACTTGCACAATTTTTTTTGAGACACACTGTAGAATAAAGGGCACTCTCATTGTGGCCTGAGATTGAGTGGAGTAAGACTAAACAGAGGGGCACCTAAGGGCCATGGCCTTCAGGTAGACGTAATGAAAAAAAATGGTAAAGAAGGGCATCAGGGCCAGTAGAATAAATGGCACTTTCACTTTGATCATGAGACTGAGTGGAGTAAAAAGGTCACCAAGACTAAACTGTTTGCAGGTTTCTGCCCTGAAAGTTCAGTATCTGCTGCCCCGTCCTCATATTGAATGTACTCAGAATTATTGGATTGGTTTCAGAGTGGTATAATGGTGTATGGGTGTGATCATGTTACTACTAATTAAATAGGTGTGCTGTATATTTTTGTTACTTCAGGAACCTGTCAGAACTGTGTGAAACAAACAAAATGATACAGCAGCAAAGAAACAAATGACACAGTTGTACCAAAAAAAAAAAAAGCAGAAAAATGAAATAATTGTTTACTTACATAATTGTCAAGCAAACAATGACACAATTGTCGTTAATGTGCAATACTTTGGCATTTGTTGTATACATTTTAATTGTCTTTATGTAGATTATTAATAAATTAATATAGCGTGCTTAATTTTAGCCATAATGGGGGAAAATAGGTATAATGCATTGTTCTGTGTATAATTGTAATATGATTATACATGTAATAATTTCACAAGTACTTTAAATACCACATATCTATGTAAGGAATCATGTTTATTTTAAGTGAATTGGAAATCATTTTGGTCGTTGCTTGTCAATTTTTACCGAGTCATAAATCTAAATTGATACTTTTATGCACTCTTGTATATTATGGGTTTTCAAGTACAATTTAGGTGATGTGTCAATGTATGAAAATTCTGTACAGTATTAAGATTCAGAGCCAGTGATTGAGAATATATTAAATACTATGCAAGTAGAATGATTTGGTTCTATGAAAACAATCTCTTCGTGTAGTTATTACTTTATGCAAACTAGTTTGTCAGAGTGTCATATGTGTACTAACTGAGATGACTTACTCGAATAGAGGTTTTAACAAATACTGAATCACATTTATAATGCTTTCCTACTACAGTGCACTGTCGTTATAAAGAACACTGGTATAACAAAATTTTGTAATAAAGAAGTAAAACTTCTGGTCCTATATCTTAAATTTCCTTTGTATTTTATTGTTTTTACAACCCTGTTATAAAGGAATTTCATTATAAAAAACAATTTCATGGGTTCCAAGGACTTCTTTTTAATGAGAGTGTACTGTATAAACAAATAAAGTAATTTTCTTCTGTGCCTGTTTCTTTTTGTTGTGTTTAGTTGTGCAGTCACTGAGTTATAACATTGGAAAAATGTAATCATTGTCATTGGAACAATATTTGTGTTCAGTAATGTTAAAGGGGATGATTGGGGGTAGTCCTCAACTTGGGCTGAAACTACTCTAGAATCAAGTAAACTATGCAAGGATTCTCCTGTGAAAATCTTGTAGTCAAACGTTGACTCATTCTAAAATAAACAATGTCAATATCACTCGTAGCAGGGAAACCTGCTGTGTGGCTCTCTATGGGGCTTATTTTTATCGTACCCGGATAGAATTAAGATACTCCGATGTTTATGCTTGATTCTCCATTAGCAAACAAATTACAGACAAATCCTCCCAGGTGGGAGATCCACTCCTGCTAGTGCATAGTTGGTACATATTTGAACTCATTTGGTTCTTGAGGCATTTTCAAGTGTTTCCAATCATGTCACTAACATTTAAACTATCTGGAGAAAGATGTTTATACTAAAATGTTTAAACTACCATCAATTATTTGTGCTCAAAGAGAATAGGTACTTGTAGCATGCATAGGAATCTCCCTTTTTGTATTTAGTGTACATACTTCATAAGGTTCTTTGCTCAAGTCACGTAGTATCAACCTAGAATGATATTATGATGCCATCTCAGGGGGACGTAATGTGTGAAAATAGTAGAATGAACTTTCAGAGTCCTCTGTCTGTGTTTTTAATTTCTGCTTTGTTGGTTTGCTGATTTTGTAATCTGCATTTTTTTTTCTGGTGATCTTCTTTCTTCTCCAGTTAATTCTTGTGAATCTATACTGATGCGTGTGACTAATTAATTTCTGGGACCAACATAACAATGACAGGAAAATCTGCAGAATTCTGTCAAAATGGTGCACATTTACCTGTTACTGTCATTGTTCAGAACCACATAAGGTAGTGATGTGCCTTTAGTTGCCATTGGTCTAACATATGGGATACCTAGGCACCATTGGTGTAAGTCTTGTGTCACTGAGATGACTGCACAGCTGATGATGGTACATTCAGTTTCAAGGCATTCAAGGCACTGTTCAGCAATGTGTTCAATGTTAAGAAAAAAAATTAGTTGCATGGACCTACATTTATGTCTTTACTGCAGTGGAAAATGGAAACCGTAAAAAAAATTGCCACTGAAAACGATCATTAAGAGCTTGGAAGAAGTGGGAAGTTCATTAGTATTTACATTTATTAAAGACACTCTATAACACTGTGGAAGACCCGTTTAAAAAATTGTCGAACTTTGCTATCTGACATATCTGACAGTGTTTGAATGGACAAATAAACACCCTAGAACACAAAAGTTTGGACAGTTATGCTGTCACTAGTACAATATGTGCAAATACAAATTGGCATATTCATTTTATATCGGGCGATAGGAAATTCTGCAACACAGCAGTCTATGGAGAAAAGCTGGAATGGTCTCTCAATGATTTTCACTTTTTTAAAGCACTTAATGATTGTTTTACACTGCAATTTTTTCAGGGCTTCGTTTTTAGACTGTATTAAAGACACTAGTAGCATGGGGAATCATGTAGCTCAGATTTTTTAAACTGGAAACATTGTTATACAATGCCTTTAATATTGACTATAGAGCAGTACAACAACCAACCAGTTGATGCATATTATCAAGGTGATATTCATTCATGAATGTCTTGACAGCATTAGCATAATCATCAAAGTGTTTGTATTCTTGGCTGTTTATTTTATCCATATCGACTTTATTATACAGGCCAGACGTAAATGGGGTGGAGTAGCTGCTGACTTGTTTTCTGTAGCTTTATGACTGCTGATATTTGAGCAAAATGGCCTCGTGACTTTTTTCTTCCGTCCTTCCTACATGTTGATTGGACCTTACGGTACTTGTGTTATGTTATAATTTGTTGTTTCATGTTGTATTAGCTATCTAGCTAGCAAATTTGGTGGCGATAAATACATATGGTTGCTGAGATTTGTAGGGGAGGGGGCATAGATTTATAGAATAGCCTGGGCGTTTTAGGCATTGGAAATGTTACTTCACTAGTTTTAGAGAACATCTCTAGAGTCGGTATATTTTGACTTCGTCAAGTAGTTTGGGTTAGTTTAAAGGTAAATGACATGATTGGGGGTAGTCCTCAACTTGGGCTGAAACTACTCTAGAATCACGTAAACTATGCAAGGATTCGCCTGTGAAAATCTTGTAGTCAAACGTTGACTCATTCTAAAATAAACAATGTCAGTATCACTCGTAGCACGTAAACCTGCTGTGTGGCTCTCTATGGGGCTTATTTTTATCGTCCCCGGAAAAAATTAAGATACTCCTATGTTTATGCTTAATTCTCTTTAAGTAAACAAATTACAGACAAATCCTCCCAGGTGGGAGATCCATTCCTGCTAGTGTATAGTTGGTATATATTTCAACTCATTTGGTTCTTGAGGCATTTTCATGTGTTCCCAATCATGTCACTAACCTTTAAGACATAGGGGAAGATTTAAAGCAGGTAGCTTCTATTCTAAGAGACAGTGCTAATGACTGATGCATAGTACTTTAAGGATGTGAAATTGTACAGTATGAAATAAATAGAAATATATATATAGACAATTAATTTTACTAATAGTCATTTAACAATGAACAAATCACTTGTGTGACGGTGTTTATGTCAGGTAGAGTAGGAATCGAAGAAGTCAATGAGATATAGTAGTTGCAATACAAGGACCACATTGTGTCAAGTCATATTTGTCGACGGTAAAAATATTATAATATATTTATGAACTTGTACATACAAGAAGAAGTGTATACATTATGTTGCTTGTTATGTTATGACTGGACTGTTTTCATAGCAACCAATGTCACAAAAAAAGTATTACCAACAAAAACATTTAAATTGTACCTGCAAGATTTATGCTGTATATATTAAGTTATGGAGAGTGGGTGTTTGCTTTGGCATTGTTGATTTTATTCATTTATGTATCTATTTTCTAATTACATGATGTACAAGTTGGCAGTTGAATTATTTGCAAATAAAATAAAATGCACTAATCCGACATTTTTCTCTGTGTTTCAAACAGTCGTGAGGTCAATTTAAATGTTAGATGCGTTTGTGTAGATGGATAAAGATGCACTGTATGTGTTTGTTATTAGCTACACACTGAACTAGGAATATTGACAGATAATGTATGGATGCTGATTTTAAAACTATTCCTTGGACAATTTGTCCTGGACAGTCATCCCTGGAGTAACTATGAATATGGACAACTACCCGGAGAACAACTACCTGAGTGCAAATAGCAAGGGCAATTACCCCTATACCCCAAGGATAAATATCCCTAGAACAAATACCACACACAAACACAAACACACACACACACACACACACACACACACACACACACACACACACACACACACACACACACACACACACACACACACACACACACACACACACACACACACACACACACACACACACACACACACACACACACACACACACACACACACACACACACACACACACACACACACACACACACACACACACACACACACACACACACACACACACACACATACACACACGCACACACACACATACACACATCGGGTAAGACACGGGAGGCTATGGTTGTACGTAATGATAAAAAAAACCTGATACATTTATTGAACGACCAAACTATCCCCGCTTGTTGGTGAACAGATATTGCTCCTGAAGTGTTAATTTAATTTTTCAGTCCTAAAAGTGAGATCTACTCGTGCTGATTAAGAAACATGATATCGCATTTGTAAGTGTTAAGTCAGCTTTTTGGGGCTGTACTGAGTATAACTATTTTTTTTTCTAAATGCGAGATTTATGTCACTCAATCACATTAACCCAAGACATTTTAATTCAATCATCAAGGCGTAATTAAACCTTAATAATCCTACAGCAAAATACCGTAATTAATGCTAGTCCAACATCTTTTAAACAAGCTTTACAGCCTTATATTATTTCCACTAAATTAGACTAAATTACTTGTCTAGTGCTTACGTGTCATACTTGATATTTGCTATTAATTGAAATTATCGTTTATTAACATTGCACAGACTTGCTTAAATTTAAACAAAGTACTTGCCAGATAAGACGATGACAGACGTGAGATATTCTTACAATTCTGAGTAAATAATAATAGTACATATATTCACATGTTGTCTTAGTACTGAAATAATATACGAACGGCAGGCCCGTGGCCAAGGGGTGTGTCGTTTGCGTAAATACCCCCTCCCCCTTCCAAAAAAAAGATAAAAAATAAATAAATAAATAAAAAATAAAGTCGCAATGGTCCACTTCAAAAAATGCACATGTATTTTGAGTACAGTGGGTTTTACCCACCGAAAAACAAATAACTATAGATTTTTCGCATTCAATCTTCCTGTACTGCGACTTGTTTGCTACCCATTATAAGATCCTTTCACGTGATTTTTCGTGTGTGTATTTTTCTCAAAGTGAAAGGAGAAAACTTTCAGTTTTCATGTCATTTAGCATATGTGTAGGAATCGAGATTTAAACATATTCACTGCTAAAGTGTTCACACACAAAATGAAAATTGAATTAGACCTATAATGCAGAATAAACCGTCAAGCCAGTTTTACGACTTAGAATTTCAAACTATCTGCTGGTACTGATAAATGATTAATGTTTATGTTAATGTCGATAGTGAATCTTGACATCATTAACCAACTATTATCGTCAGTCAATCGAAAAAGTGAACACTTATGAAATATTAAGCCAATTGCCTTGTTTATCGATGTTTTTACAATATAAGTATTCAATAAAAGCAAGCAGCTGTTATTTACTTAATTATGTCTCACGTTTACCTTATTGTTCTAATCAGTGTAGGCACCTATCTAGAGCAAACAGTTGTAAATATGTTGTTTCAGAAATCTACACTGTTAAAGATAACGCAATCATTACACGTATTAGAATTTTGCTAATTAGCTAGGCTTCAAAGTTTTATTTAGGTGATGGAGGGTTCTGCTCTTTTCACTTTTTCCTAAACCACTATGTTATTTTTGTCTTTTTTGTGTATTTTTTGTTTATCTGTCATGTTCGCCCGTTCGCAATTTCATGATTACACGATTATTTTCTTTGGTTTAACTGACTTTCATGGACACAAGATTCAGGCCCCTGGAAGTGAGGGGGGAGGGGCGCTGATGATGTGCAGCGCCCCAACTTTTTTTGGTATTACAGGGGATGTTCCATACATGCCACTGTAAACAGGGGTGTTGGGGTAAAACAGTACTCCATCCAAAAACCTACAGAACCACCTGCAAAAAAATCTTTCACCAGGCTCCAGATACTCCAACTCTCCCGTTTTCGGCGGGAGATCTCCTGCTTTGAGTCCATTTTCACAAAATCGCCCGCCCTCCCGCTTGAGTTTTAATCTCTCCGCCCTTAGCGCTTAGCTGTGTTTTTCATTTTCTCCCGCCCAACCACCTTTTTTTCAAAGAAATGAATCTGAATCGGTGGATTTGACCTCATAGTGTGTCACATAGTTCAAAACTAAGCCTCAGATAGCACCAGAGACGGCAGAGAGCTTCTAAAACCCTATATAAATGGCTTCGGGCCGCAAGGAATTTCGTGCTTTACGCTGGTAATGTGGGCTACGCACACGTTGACTTGCAGAGTCTCCGTTTACTATAGGTCTCGGCGGGAGAATTTAGGGTTGTGTTTAGGGTTGGAGTCTCTGAGGCTCGGATTAGATTGGTGTCATGTAATCTTCTTCAGTGTATACCATGCCCTGTATCTGAATGCATTTTATGCGATTCTGTTTTTCCCAGACACGTTGATTTACGTCAGCAGACGCGCCTGGTTCTACATCATATGAAGCCACTTCCGGTTTTGGGGGAGCCTGACCCGGTTTTGGGGGAGCCTGACCCGGTTTTGGGGGAGCCTGACCCGGTTTTGTATTTTCGTGCGTCTTTTCCGCTACTGTCGTGGACGGGCCTGGTTCGGCGTAATCGTGATACAGGTCCGACGTCGAAGAAGACGGGCTTGGATTCAACCCTTGGTAAATCACTTTTGGCACTGCAGTGCTGGGCTTCAGTCCCATGTACGTTTTATCTTCATCGGGTTGCTGTCTTTGAACTGATGATTTTGTTCGCCTAGATCACAGATAAAGAACAAGACTTTTATTACATCTTCATTTCGCGTGGTAATCGATATTAGCAAATGGATTTACAAAAAAATTCATTGCCTACTATAATTTTCTGGGATTTATTAAGTAAATTATTATTTCTTCGTCTTCTTCATGGTCTTCTAAGTAAACAAATTCAAGGCAAATCCTACCAACCTGAATATACATTCTATCCAATGTATATATTGGTATGTGTTTCAACTACTCAATATTGTTTACTCAATTAGTAATTACTCAATTGTTAACTCAATTAATTCTTTGGGATATTTTTGACGTCTTCCAATTATTTCCCTACCCCTTTTACGTTTGTTGCTATCAATTGTTATCATTATAATAATGCTCTTGCACAGTAAAAACGCTGTTTGAAATATTTTAAGCAACTGTATACCGTTGTCACTCTAACAACATTGTTTAATTTTTTCAAACAACCATGATTGTGGAATCCGTCTTTTAAGCAATATTGGTTAAAATTTGAACAATTTAAACAACGGTATAGGCCTACAATTGCTTAAAATGTTTTAAACATTGTTTTTATTGTGTACAGCCGGCCGGTCAGACTGTCTATCCAAAATGGAAATGAGAATGATAAAACATATTTCTATTATTTCTATTTCTGTTATCATTTCTATTATCATTATCATTCATTTAATGATAATAGTAAAAATGTCCGCCTTGGACTATTTAACATAACAATGTCAGAATTGTGAGCTTTGGTATTTGTTCCTCGGTCGTCATGTCAATGCCGTTAACCAGTTATGGCCTGGTGGTATTGTCGCAGCCCGGATAGCTGTAGACGCGGGTTCGAAACCTGGTTCATTTTTTCTGACTTGTTTGTTAAAATCATAGATCAGCGGTTGCGATCTCAAATACAGAGAGAGACAAATGAAACTAGAGTTTAATTCGTCACTGAGACGAATTGGTGATCCGCGTATTCGCTCTGATCAGTAGACCTTAAGAGATTGTGACAGTCTATATGGCGTATCATAACTTGTTCGAAGCTGTTCCTTTTCACCTTAACTTCTCTGTCAAAAATTACTTAATATTTCGGCGTGCGCGTACGCGTTCGTCGTGACTCCCGCACGCATATGATTAGCACCAGTGATGACCTTTGACCTGAAGTTACTGAGTACCAAGTTTAGTTATCACAATCTACTCCAGTGATGAGATATGCTCAAAACACGATTTTACTTTGTGACGTCATAGATGACGTCAGACGAATTTGTCATAGAAAGTGAAATATGAAACCTTATCTACGCATCATAGGCTATAAGAATAAGCAATAAAAAGTAGCGGTCAAGGTTAATTCTAGAGAGTTATGAGCGATTTAAAAATGCCCATCTTTCACGACGCGCGCAATGCGCGCGCATTTATATTTTTTGAGCATATAAGCAATATTTTGGGTCCTGATGGTCGGGAAAGGGTTTTAAACGATGTAGAATCCAGTCAGACATCTAAATCCATCGAAAAAAATACGTTTTTCGGTCGGGAAAGGGGTGCGCGCGAAAAAAACGCGCGCGTACGCGCGCGCAGTAAAATGCTCCAAATGACCTGAAACATATTGTACCGTTAATAAGAAGTCATTTGGAGCATTTTTATTTTTTGACGCGCCCGTACACGCATGTGAAGACGCGCGCGGGCACGTGGTTTGGACCAAAAGATGACCCATGACCTGAACTTGACCCTTGCCAAGTTTGGTTGTTTAATTCGACCGCCGGCTCGAGATATTGCAGATATAGGTTAACTCTAGCTTTTTTACTAATGACATCATAGATGACGTCACGGGCAAGTGACAACACTGACAAAAATTGTGTGTTGAGGTGTTGACACGTGACATAACTATGTTAAGTTACAAGATGATTGATGATAGCGTTAATGAGATATCTTGAACACAAGAAATGACCAGAAAGAAACATGAAAAAAAAAGAAAAAGAAGAAGAAAGATTCTGACGAAATCTATGGTGATCCGCGGTTACGCGAATCACCAATAATTTATTACATCGCATATTTCTATTATCTCACCGTTTCAGTCTCCGAACCGAAAACCGCACGATGAACGCTGTTACGACAACGAACAAGACTCCACCAGACACCATGACCATGTATTTATAAACAGGAGAAACTATACAGCGATAAAGATAACGATAATTGTGTTACGTCCTACTAGTACTAGCTGTCTGGCTAACATCAGTAGAGGAAGAAACAAATGTGTCGTAATCAATTATTGTCTCAACAACAACAACAACAATAACAGCAGCAACAACAACAACAACAAAAACAACAACAACAACAACAGCAGCAGCAAGAAGAAGAACAAGAACAAGAACAAGAACAATAACAACAAGAACAAGAACAAGAACAAGAACAACAAGAACAAGAACAAGAACAAGAACAATAACAACAACAAGAAGGACGACAACGACAAGAATATGATGATATGCCATTGCTACGAAATATTAAATTCTTGATAATGTTGCAAGGTTATAATAATGACGAAAAGCTGTACTACACTGAATATAATAAGATATCATACAATTATTTTAAAGAAATTAGGTAGCTGCGCTGTTAGACGCGTAGATTTCATATGACGAGTGGGGGGGGG
>JZLH01S0552024.1:99092-114277 GCA_001188425.1 Eucidaris tribuloides
ATAATTCCTCCTTAATCTTGGAATTTAGAGAGATGTACATATTATTGACACTTATAAATTAGAGGATAAATATTTTTCCTATTTTGTATTCAAAATGTCTTAGTCAACTGTGGTTTGTCTTGGTGTAACTGAAGAATTTAGACGTGATTTTAATCTAAAAATTGATACAATGATTTATTAATTATGTTTTTTTTTTTTTTTTTTTTTTTTTTTTTTTTTCTATAACGGACTGTGCCTTTGTTGATTAGACTGACACGTTATTGTTAAGGCGTCCATAAAAAGTTTGTGATTGTGTTCAATATTTAGTGTGATTAAAACGACCACACTGCAATACTTTATAATATGTTTAAATTGGTTTTTGACAAAGGTCAATCTTTTTTTCATAAAGGGGCAACTTCAGAAAAAGGGCAGTTCATTGTCAACGTGACTGCCCTCAAACTAAAACATTAGAGAGGAAAAGTAAAGAGCCTAAGGGCTGGAGGGGTATCACTTGAACTATGAAAAGTAATGATCTAGAACTAGCCGACGTGCAGTGGTTGTGAAATTTGTGCAGATATTCTCATAGTGATGTATGACTCACATGTATTCTATCAGAGTTAAGAAAGAATACAGATTGATTCATGGGTTATTTAAAGTGAAGAGAGACAAAGACTATAATCAGTGTGCTTCAAAAAATAATTGTGCAAGACAATAAGCGCCCTCTTTTGGTAATAGAACACTTTTTTTGTACTCATCTTTACATCACCTCAGCGGATAGTCTTAGCTTCAATTGCGTTTGTTTGTTTAGTTTGTTGTTTTTATCCCGAAGATATTGTTCAGTTAACTACGAAAAGGTAAATCGCGAATGTTGCATTTTACTACAGTCATTAATAGCTCAGGCCTTCTTTCGTCGTAAAAGTGACACAATTTGTGATTCCATTCTTCTGTTGTTTACAAGATATCTCGAGATCAAAAAGTATTCAATAAATAAACACATTATAAGCTAGACCGTGCCTTGGGACAATGATGTAAACATTATGTCACAAGAGTATTTTAAACTGTCACAGAGGGTGTCTTTTCACTTGTACGATTTTTTGGATGCTGCATCATGTATCAAAAAAATTGTTTGCAAGTTAAAAGCCCCTCTTTACCATTATTAAAATACTCTTGTGTCATTTATGCTTATATCAACATTTAAGGGCAAAGTCTTGCTTTCACATTCATTTTGTTTTGTTCAATTTACTTGTTTAAATCTTGAGATCTCGTGTAAATAACAAAAGGGTAGAATTACAATTGTGTCACCTTTTTACAAGAGTTTTTATTAGTAAAAGTGGCCCAATTGTGATTTCACCTTTTCCTATTTAAATAAACATATCTCACGATTAGGATAGCACTTGAAACAAAACTAACGGTATTCGAAGTGAGACTATGCCCTTTGACGTTCGATGTTAAGCATCGTGTCACACGAGTATTTTCTAATTGCAAGATGCGGCGGTTTTCACCTTGCAATTTTTTTTGAGACACACTTGCTAGAATAAAGGGCAATCTCATTGTGGCCTTGAGATTGAGTGGATTAGACTAAACAGAGGTTCATTAGGGCCATTGGCTTCAGGTAGACGTAATGAAAAAAAATCGTAAAGAAGGGCCATCAGGGCCAGTAGATAAATGGCACTTTTCACTTTGATCATGAGACTGAGTGGAGTTAAAAAGGTCTCACCAGACTAAACTGTTTGCAGGTCTTCTGCCTGAAATTCAGTATCTTGCTTGCCGTCCTCATTTGAATGTACTCAGATTATTGGATTGTTTTCAGAGTGTATAATGGTTATGGGTTGTGATCATGTTAGCTACTAATTAAATAGGTCGTGCTGTATATTTTTGTTACTTCAGGAACCTGTCAGAATGTGTGAAACAAACAAAATGATACAGCAGTCCAAAGAAACAAATGACACAGTTTGGTCCAAAAAAAAAAAAAAAGCAGGAAATGAAATAATTGTTTACTTACATATATTGTCAAGCAAACAATGACACAATTGTCGGTTAATGTGCAATGCTTTGGATTTTGTTGTATAATTTTTCATCGTGTCTTTATGTAGATTATTAATAAAGTTAATATAGCGTGCTTAATTTTAGCCATAATGGGGGAAAATAGGTATAATGCATTTGTTCTGGTGTATTAATTTTGTAATATTGATTGTATACAATTGTATAATTACAGTTACTTTAAATACCACTATCTATGTAAGGAATCATGTTTATTTTAAGTGAATGGATCTTTTGGTCGTTGTTGTCAATTTTTACGAGTCATAAATCTAAATTTGATATTTTATGACACTCTTGTATATTTATGGGTTTTTCAAGGTACAATTTAGGTTGATGTGTCAATGTTATGAATTCTGTTACAGTATTAGATTCAGAGCCAGTGATTGAGATATTATTAAATACTATGCAAGTAGAATGATTTGGTTCTATGAAACAATCTCTTGTGTGTAAGTTTTACTTTATGCAAACTAGTTGTCAGAGTGTATATTGTACTAACTGAGATGACTTACGTCGATAGAGGTTTTAACCAAATACTGAATCACATTTATATGCTTTCCTACTACAGTGCACTGTCGTTATAAAGAACACTGGTTATAACAAATTTTGCTAATAATAGAAGTAAACTTCTGCCGTCTTATCTTAAAATTTCCTTTGTATTTTATTGTTTTTACAACCCTGTTATAATGGAATTTCATTATTAAAAACAAATTTCTATGGGCTTCAAGGATTTCTTTTTAATGAGAGTGTCTGTATAAACAAATAAAGTAATTTTGCTTCTTGTGCCTGTTTCTTTTTTGTGTTTAGTTGTGCAGTGGGCTGAGTTATAACATTGGAAAAATGTAATCATTGTCATTGGAACCAATCTTTGTGTTCAGTAATGTTAAATGGGAATGACATGATTGGGGGGTAGTCTCAATTTGGCGCTGAAACTTATCTGAATCAAAGTAAAACTATGCAAGGATTCTCCTGTGAAAATCTTGTAGTCAAACGTTGACTCATTCTAAAATAAACAATGTCATACTCGTATCAGGGAAACTTGCTTTGTTGCGTCTCTATGGGGTTATTTATCTTTATCGTACCGGATAGATTAGAGTACTCGATGTTTATGCTTGATTCTCCATTAGCAAACAAATTACGACAAATCTCCAGGTGGGAGATCCACTCTGCTAGTGCCCTATGTTGCGTACATATTTGAACTTCATTTTTTGGTTCTTGAGGCATTTCATAGTAGTTTCCAAATTTATGTCACTACATTTAAACTATCTGGAGAAAGACTTGTTATACTAAAATGTTTAAACTTACCATCAATTATTTGTTGTCAGAGAATAGGTACTTTGTAGCATGCCATAGGAATTTCCCTTTTTGTATTTTAGTGTACATATTCATAAGGCTTCTTTGCTCAAGTCACGTAGTATCAACCTTGATGATATTATGATGCCATCTCAGGGGGTACGTAATGTGTGAAAATAGTTAGATGAACTTTCAGAGTCTCTGTCTGTGTTTTATTTATGCTTTGTTGCGTTGCTGATTTTGTAATCTGCCTTTTTTTTTTTCTGGTGATTTTCTTTCTTTCTCCAGTTAATTCTTGTGAATCTATTACTGATGCGTGGGGGTGACTATATTAATTTCTGGGAAAAACCAATGATAACCAATGACAGGGAAAATCGCAGAATTCTGTCAAAATGGTTGACATTTACCTGTTACATTGTCATTGTTCAGAACACATAAGGTAGTGATGTGCTTTAGTTGCCCATGGTCTAACTATGGATACCTAGGCCACCATTGGTGTAAGTCTTGTGACTGAGATCATGCCCACAGCTGATGGATGGTACTTCAGTTTCAAGGTCATTCAAGGCCACTGTTCAGCAAATGTAGTTCAATGTTAAGAAAAAAATTTAGTTGCATGGACCTACTTTATGGTCTTTACTCAGTGGAAAATGGAACGTAAAAAATTGCCACTGAAAACGGATCATTAGAAGTCTTTGGAAGAAGTGGGAAGTTCATTAGTATTTAATTTATTAAGACACTCTATAACCTGTGGAAGGACCTTAAAAATTGGTCGCTTCCCAAACTTTGCTATCTGACATATCTGACAGTGTTTGAATGCGACAAATAAACACCCGTAGAACACAAAAGTTTGGACATTTATGCTGTCACTAGTACGAATATGTGCAAATACAAATTGGCATTTCATTTTATATCGGGCGATAGGAATTCTGAAACACAGCAGTTATGGAGAAAGCTGGAATGGTCTTCTTCATGATCTTTTCACCTTTTTTTAAAGCACTTAATGATTGTTTTACACTGCAATTTTTAGGGCTTCGTTTTTAGACTGTATTAAAACACTAGTTAGCCATGGGGAATCATGTAGCTCAGATTTTTTAAATCGAAACATTGTTTATTACAATGCTTTAATATTGACTATAGAGCAGTACAACAACCAACAGTTGATGATATTATCAGGTGATAATTCCTTCCATGAATGTCTTGACAGCATTAGGCATAATCATCAAAGTGTTTTGTTTCTTGGTGTTTATTTTATCCATATCGACTTTATTGTAAATGGGTGGGAAGTGTAGCTGCCTACTTGTTTTCTGTAGCTTTTGACTGCTGATATTTGAGCAAATGGCTCGTGACTTTTTCTTCCGTCCTTCCTACATGTTGATTGGACCTTACGGTACTTGTGTTATGTTATATTTGTTGTTTCATGTTTGTATTAGCTATTAGTCCTAGCAAATTTTGGTGGCGATAAATACATATGTGTGTGCTGAGATTTGCTAGGGGGGGCATAGATTTATAGAATAGCCTGGGCGTTTTAGGATTGGAAATGTTACTTCGCACTAGTTTTAGAGACATCTCTAGAGTCGGTATATTTGACTTTCGTCAAGTAGTTCTGGCGTTAGTTAAAGTAAATGACATGATTGGGGTAGTCTCAACTTGGGGCTGAAACTACTCTGATCACGTAAACTATTGCAAGGATTCGCCTTGTGAACATCCTTTGTAGTCAACGTTGACTCATTCTAAAATAAAAATGTCAGTATCACTCGTTAGCACGTAAAACCTGCTTGTGTGGCTTTCTTGATGGGGCTTATTTTTTATCGTTCCACGGAGAAAAATTAAGATACTCCTATGTTTTATGCTTAATTCTCTTTAAGTAAACAAATTACAGACAATCACTCCCAGGTGGGAGATCCACTTCGCTGCTAGTGTTATAGTTGGTATATTTTCACTCATTTGGTTCTTGAGGCATTTTTCATGTGTTTCAATTCTGGTCACTAACTTTAAGACATGGGGAAGATTTAAAGCAGGTAGTCTTCTATTCTAAGAGGACAGTGCCTATATGACTGATGATAGTACTTTAAGGCATGTGAAATTGTACAGTATGATAAATAGAAATATATACTTATAAGACAATTAATTTTACTAAGTAGTCATTTTTAACAATGAACCAAATGCACTTGTGTGACGGTGTTTATTGTCGAGGTAGAGTAGGAATCGATAGAAGTCAAGAGATATAGTAGTGCACATACAAGGCGCACATTGTTGTCAAGTTGATTTGTCGCGGGTTAAAATATATATATATATTTATGAATTGTACATACAGAAAAGTGTTCACATTATGTTGCTTGTTATGTTGATGGATCTGGACTTGTTTTCATAGCACCAATGTCACAAAAGTATTTACCACAAAAACTTTTAAATTGTACCTTGCAAGTATTTATGCTGTTATATATTAAGTTAATTGGAGGAGTGTGGTGTTTGCTTTGGCTTGTTTTGATTTTATTCATTTTATGTATCTATTTCTAATTTACAATGATGTACAAGTTGGCAGTTGAATTATTTGCATAAATAAAATGCACTATCGAATTTTTCTCTGTGTTTCAAACAGTCGTGAGGTCAATTTAAATGTTTGATGCGTTTGTGTAGCGATGGATAAGATGCACTGTATGTGTTTGTTATTAGCTACACACTGAACTTAGGTATGACAGATATATGTATGATGCTGATTTTTAACTATTCTGGACAATTGTCCTGGACAGTTTCATCCCTGCCGAGGTAACTATGAATACTGGGACAACTACCCTGGAGAAAATACCTGAGTGCAAATAGCAAGGGCGCAATTAACCCTTTACGCCCAAGGATAATTATCCCTCTAAACAAATACCACATACAAACACACACACCACACACACACACACACACACACACCACACACACACACAACACACACACCACACACACACACACACCACACACACACACACACACACACACACACACACACCGACACACAACACAAACACACACCACACACCAACACACACACGCACACAACACAACACACAATACACACACGCACCACACACATACACACATACTCGGGTAAGACACGGGAGGTAGGTTGTAGCGTAATGATTAAAAAAACCTGATACATTTATTGAACACCAAATCTATCCCCGCTCTGTTGGTGAAAGTATTGCCTCCTGAAGTGTTAATTTAATTTTTCAGCCTAAAAGTGACAGATCTACGTCGTGCCTGATAAGAAACATTGATATCGCATTTGTAGTTGTTAAGTCAGCTTTTTGGGGCTTGTACTGAGTATAACATATTTTTTGTTCTAAATGCCGAGATTTGTTCACTCAATCAATTAACCCAGACCATTTTATTCATATCAATCAAGGGTGAATTAAACCTTAATATCTACAGGGACAAAATACCGTATTAATGTAGGTCCAACATCTTTTAAACAAGCTTTTACAGCCTTATATTATTTCCACTTAAATCTAGCTAAATTACTTGTCTAGTGGCTACGTGTCAACTTGATATTTTGCTATTAATTGAAATTATCGTGTTTATTACATTGCATCAGAACTGCTTAAATTTAAACAAAGTATTGCCAGATAAGACGATGACAGACGTGAGATATTCTGTACAATTTCGTTGAGTAAATATAATAGTTAATATATTCAGCATGTTGTCTTCAGTACTGAAAATATACGAACGGCAGGCCAGTGGGCCAAGGCTGTGTCGTTTGCATTAAATACCCCCTCCCCTTCCAAAAAAAGATAAAAATAAATAAATAAATAAAAAATTAAAGTCGCAATGGTGCCACTTCAAAAAATGACATGTATTTGAGTACAGTGGTTTTACCCACCGAAAAACAAATAACTATAGATTTTTCGCATTTCAATCTTCCTGTTACTTCGCACTTGTTTGGCTACCCATTATAGATCCTTTCACGTGATTTTTCGTGTGTGTATTTTTCTCAAAGTGAAAGGAGAAACTTTCGTTTTCATGTCATTTAGCGCATTGTGTAGGAATCGAGATTTATAAACAGATATTCACTGCGTAAAGTGTTCACACACAAAATGAAAATTGAATTAGACCTATAAATGCAGAATAAACCGTCAGGCCAGTTTCTTACGAGACTTTAGAATTTCAAACTATCTGCTGGTACTGATAAATGAATTAATGTTTATGTAATGTCGATAGTGGGGATCTTGAAATCATTAACCAACTATTATCGTCAGTCAATTCGAACAAAGTGAACACTTATGAAATATTATAGCCAATTGCCTTGTTTATCGATGTTTTTACTATAAGTATTCAATAAAAGCAAGCAGCTGTTATTTATTAATTATGTCTCACGTTTACCTTATTGTTCTAATCAGGTGTTAGGCACCCTTATCTAGAGCAAACAGTTGTAAATATGTTTGTTCATGAAATCTACACTGTTAAAGATAAAGCAATCATTACACGTATAGAATTTTGTAATTCAGCTAGGCTTCCAACTTTTATTATAGGTGATTGGAGGGTTCTGCTCTTTTCACTTTCCGTAAACCACTATGTTATTTTTGTCTTTTTTGTGTATTTTTTGTTTATCTGTCATGTTCGCCCGTTCTTCATTTCATTGATTACCGATTATTTTCTTTTGGTTTAACTGACTTCATTGGAACACAAGATTCAGGCCCTGGAAGTGAGGCGGAGCGGGCGTTGATGATGTGCCAGCGGCCAACTTTTTTTGGTATTTACAGGGGATGTTCCATACATGCACTGTTAAACAGGGGTGTTGGGGTAAAACAGTACTCATCCAAAAACCTAGAACACCTTGCACCCAAAAAAAATCTTTCACCAGGCTCCAGTATACTTCAACCTTCTCCCGTTTTCCTGGCGGGAGGATCTCCTGCTTTGAGTCCATTTTTACAAAATTCGCCCGCCCTCCGGCTTGGTTTTATCTCTCCGCCCTTAGGTTAGCTGTGGTTTTTCATTTTCTCCCGCCCAACACGCTTTTTAAAAGAATGAATCTGGAATCGGTGGATTTGTACCTCAGCTTAGTGTTGGTCACATGTTCAAAACTAAGCCTCAGATAGCCCACCAGAGACGGCAGAGAGCTTCTAACTCCTATTAAATGGCTTCGGCCGCAAGGAATTTCGTGCCTTTACGCTTGGTTATGTGGGCTACGCCAGCACGCTTGACTTGCAGAGTCTCCGTTTACTATAGGTCTCGTGGGGTGTGAGAATTTAGTGGTTGTGTTAGGGTTGGAGTCTCTGAGCTTCGCGATTGATTGGGCTGTCATGTAATCTTCTTCAGTGTACTACCATTGCCCTGTTCTGATGCATTTTATGGTGCGGATTCTGTTATTTCCCAGAACACGTTGCATTTACGTTTCAGCAGACCGCGCCTGGCTATAATACATATATGAAGCCTACTTTCCGGTTTTGGGGAGCGCTGATCCGGTTTTGGCGGAGCCTGACCCGGCTTTGGGGGGAGCTGCTGAGCCCGGTTTTGTATTTTCGTGCAGTCTTTTCCGCTACTGTGTGGACGGCCTGTTTGCGGCGTAATCGTGTACAGGTCCGACCGTCGAAAGAAGGACGGGCCTTGTGATTTCAACCCTAGGTAATCACTTTTGGCATGCCAGTGCTGGGCTTCCAGTCCCATGTACGTTTTATCTTTCATTCGCGTGTTGCTTCTTTTGTTGAACTGATGATTGTCGCCTTAGATCGACAGATAAAGAACAGACTTTTATTACATCTTCATTTCGCAGTGGGTAATCGTTTAGCAACTGGAATTACAAAAAAATTTCATTGCCTTACTATAATTTTCTGGGATTTATTAAGTAAATTATTATTTCTTTCGTGCTTCTTTCATGGTCTTCTACAGTAAACAAATTCAAGCAAAATCCTACCACCTGATATACTTCTATCCAATGTATTAATTGTATGGTGTTCATCTATCAATATTTGTTTACTCAATTAGTAATTACTCATTGTTACTCAAATAATTCTTGGGATATTTTTGACCGATTTCCATTATTCCTACCCCTTTTACGTTTGTTGCTATCAATTGTTATCATATATTAATAATGCTCTTGCCACAGTAAAAAACTGCTGTTTGAAATATTTTTACAACTGTTATACGTTTGTCACTCTAACAACATTGTTTAATTCTTTTTCAAACAACCATGATTGTGGAATCCGTCTTTTTAAGCAATGATTGGTAAAATTTGAACAATTTCAAACAAACGGTATAGGCTCAATTGAGCTTAAAATGTTTTAAACAGTTGTTTTGTATTTTTGTGATACTAGTGCGGCGCCCAGGTCAGACTGTCTACTCCAAATGGAAAAATGAGAATGTAAATATTTTCTATTATTCCTCTATTTTCTGTTATCATTTCTGATTATCATTGATCATTCATTTAATGATAACTATAAAAATGTCCGCCTCTGGAACTATTTAGACAGTAACAAGTGTCGAATTGTAGCTTTGTATTTGTTCCTTCGGGTCGTCATGTCAATGCCGTTAACAGTGTATGGCTGGTGGTATTGTCGCAGCCGGATAGCTGTAGACGCCGGGTTCGAAACCTGACGTTCACTTTTTCTGACTATGTTTGTTAGAAAATATAGATCGAGCGTGTTGGCCGATCTCAAATACAGAGGAGACAAATGAAACTTAGAGTTTTAAGTTAACTCACTGAGACGAATTGTGCCGCGTCGCTCTGATCAGTAGACCTTAAGAGATTGCTGACCGTCTATTATGGGAGCGTTATCATAACTTGTTCGAAGCTGTCTTTTACTACTTCTCTGTCAAATTATTAATATTTCGGGCCGTGCGGCGTACGGGTCGTCGTGGATCCCGCCTAGCATATGATTAGCACAGTGATTGACCTTTGACTGAAGGTTACTGGAGTACCAGTTAGTTATCACATCTACTCAGTGATGAGATATTGCCCTCAAAACATCTGATTTTACTTGTGTGACGTCATTAGATGACGTCAGACTGAATTTGTCATAGGAAATGAATAATGAACCTTTATCTACGCATCATAGGCTATATAGACTATAAGCATAAAAGTAGCGGTCAAGGTTAATTCTAGAGAGTTATGAGCGATTTAAAAGATTCCATCTTTTCACGACGCGCGCAATGCGCGCGCATTTATATTTTGTTGAGATATAAGCAATTTTTGGTGCCTGATGGTGCGGAAAGGCGTTTAACGTATGGTATGATCCAGTCAGACATCCTAAAATCCATCGACAATAAAATAGCGTTTTTTCGGTAGTCGGGGGAAAGGGCGACGTGCGCGCGAAAAAAACGCGCGACGTACCGCTGCGCTCAGTAAAATTGCCTCAAACTGACCATGAAACATATTGTACCGTTATAAGAAGTCATTTGGAGCATTTTATTTTTTGACGCGCCCGTACAACGCCTGTGAAGACGGCGCGGGCACGTTGGTTTGGACCAAAGATGACCCATGACTGAACTCCCTTGCCAAGCTTTGTTTGTTTAATTCGGCCGCCCGGCCTTCGAGATATTGCAGATATAGGTTAACTCTAGCTTTTTTGACTAAGTGACATCATAGATGATCGTCAACGGGCAAGTGACAACATCTGACAAAAATTGTGTGTTGAGGTGTTTGAACGTGACGATAACTATGTTAGTTACAAGATGATTGGATCGATAGCGTTAATGAAGATATCTTGAACACAAGAAATGACCAGAAAGAAACATTGAAAAAAAAGAAAAAGAGAAGAAAGATTCTGACGAAATCTATGGTAGATCCGCGGTTTTACGCCGACATCACCAATAATTTATTACATCGTCATATTTCTATTATTCACGTTTTCAGTCTCCGAACCGAAAACCGCCCGATGAACGCTGTTACGACACGGACAAGACTCACCAGACACCATGACCATGTTATTTTAAACAGGGAGAAACTATACTAGCTATAAGATAACGCATAATTTGTGCTTTACGTCCTACTAGTACTAGCTGTCTGGGCTAATCAGTAGAGAAGAAACAATGCTGTGTAATCAATTATTGTTCTCAACAACAACACCAACACAGCAGCAACACAACAACAAACAAAAACAACAACAACAACAACGCAGCCCAGCAAGAAGAAGAGCAAGAAAGAACAAGAACAATTAAAACAATGAACTAAGAACAAGAACAAGAACAACAAGACAAGAACAAGAACTAAGAACAATTAACACAACAAGAAGGACGACAGACGACAAGAATATGATTATATGCCATTGTACGAAATATTAAATTCTTGATATTGTTTGAAGGTTATAAATAATTGACGAAGCTGATACTACATGAAATATAATAGGATATCATACAATTATTTTTAAAGGAAATTATGGTAAGCTGCGCTTTAGACGCTGTGATTTCATATGACGAGTGGGGGGGGGATATCCTCGCGCGGGGGAAAAAAAACCCGATGGAACTTTATTCAAAGGGGAAATTGTGCCGTTTGAAAATGCCCCTCACCGCCTTTATCAGTTTACAATCTAATTTCTTCACATTTATCCTTTGATAGTTTACCGCATACATAATCTATGCTAACAAAATCGAAAAAAAATCGAAAGTTTTAAGAAATCGAGGCGGGGAAGATCCCCAGAAAAAAAAACGAGGGGGGACAGACTCGCGCAATGTGCGCTATGGTTCTTTGTAAAGAAATTTACCCCTTAAAGGTTAGTGACCTCTCGTGAACTCTTGAAAATGCCTCAAGAACCAAATGATGTTGAAAATATTATCCATCTGTTCACTAGCAATGTGGATCTCCACGTGGGAGATTTGTCTGTAATTTGTTTACTTAAGGAGAATCAAGCATAAACATAGGAGTATCTTCATTCTTTGCGGTGGTTAGGATCTAAAATAAGCCCCATAGAGAGCACACAGCAGGTTTCCATTTACTAGTGATATTACATTGTTTGTTTTTAGAATGACGTGAATGTTTGACTACAAGATTTTCCAGTGACGAAGCCTTGCATAGTTTTACTTGATTCTAGAGTAGTATCGCCCAGTTGAGGACTACCCAATCATGTCATTTACCTATACATTATTTTCTAAATTCTCACAACTGTTGTAATACTAATCTTTTTTCGACACTGAGTTCGTTGGGATGACCTTCAGGTATTATAAAACATTGCCAATGTAAGTCTACCCTATTTCAAAGCGAACATCGTAACGTTAATGACGCGGTAAAGAGGATAATTTTGAATTTGAAATGACTTAAATTCTAAACATCACTAAACAGTGGAAACATTGCAGCGCGGTGCATACTTAAAAGATATCGTCAAGAACTCTACAACCTACCTCGCAGAACAGAGCTGTGGAGAGCTCGGTGTTTGCGTGCGTTACATTTCTTGCCATCCTTGCTACGGTTATCCGCAGATTGCTATACTTTGAAAGCAGCGAGAAATTCTAATGTTAAAACCTTAAAACGTTAAAGATTAATTAACTATACAAAAATAGATTGGCTGTGATCGATCATGGCTGATATACTCAGATTTTTCAAAAGTGGATGTTCATCAGGTCCGACGGCGACATGCTTTCACGGCCAATCATGACTCTTAATGTCAAACAGTCGAAGCCAAAACAAACAACAAACAAACAAACAAACAAGAACCACACAATCGTACGACCGCTTCCACAGCCAAAAGAGTTCCCTGATGAGAGCGGTTATCAGTATCAACCTGGCGCTTAACCTTTTCTCAAAGGATGTGATTTCAGTGAAAAAGGATGTGAACCTCGGGTAGCATAAGGCTTCTGATCAAATTTCAATGGCATTTACGGTGTGAATAATTCTTAAAGAACAATTAACCTTTAGAAACATTTCGTTGTTTTTTTGGAATTGATGAACCTCCAGTTTACTGAAGCATAAGAGTGTCGTTTTGATGCTCACGAGATAAATACCATTAGGAATCTTCCTATCTCTACCTCCAGAATTTGAACCTCGAATGCAGGTGATCTCTGGTGGTTGAGTGCTCTCTTTATATCAGCGTGACCCCCCCCCCCAAAAAAAAAGAAAAACAAAAAGAAAAGAAAAGAAAAGAAAATGCCCCTTTCATAGACCAGAGAATAATTACCAAAATTAAGTTTTGTACTCAATTAAGTTTACATATTTATAAAACACACTTAATTTTGTAATTCCTGTGAAAATTTCAAAGGTCTCGCTTCATTGGTTTTGAATAAACGGGCTCTTAGGTAGCAACAGTGCTTTCAGGCTCATTCCAAGTTTGAATGCACACTACAGACATACCACACCTTATTTCATGTTTCACTTTTGTTTCAACGACTGTGTTCTTGTTTTTGTTATTAAGTAAGTCAAGTTCATTCACTTTTTAAATGAAAACTGATCAAAGTTCTGTTTCACTAGTTATGTTTGCTTTCACAGGGTGTGCTCCATGATTTGTCCTTCAATGTCCAGCTTTTAAGCCTTTATTGTCCTCCTGCATGTCCTTCCATCTGATTTCCATTCAGGCTGCAAACTTGGAATGGGCTGAAAAGCACTGCTGTAACATAATAGACTGTGTATTCAAAACCAATGAAACAAGACCAATGTGATGTTTATAGAAGGTACAAAATAAAATAGGCTTTCTAAATCTGAGCACTAAATACAGAATGATACTTGATTTGGGAATTAATTTGGCAGTCTATTTTTGGGGGCACGCTGTACCATAATAAACTTACAAAGTGCTGTCTTTCAATTCACCAGTCCAATGTCAGCACTTTTATCTTTATTTCTTATAGGCTATAGTTCAGATTAAGTACAATATAGTATTTGACCATTTGGCTAACATGAGGGTTAAACCACCGAAATACAATCCTTTGACTTTGAAAAGGCACGAGAGATAATCGGTGCCGTAATTTTCGTTTGCTTATATGCTTATGTCAGTTTTGATATAGAATCATTGATAAAGAAGTCAATATTAGTTACCGAAGGACGAAGCTGTAACGTTTACACTCAGTCGAAGAGACTAGGATTTGGAATCACACTCTTGGAGTGAAATTGAGAATATCGACTACTGCATGATTGATTGATAGCCATTTTGAATATTCTTTACTTGAAAAGTTCTGATATAAGCAAGGTCATAACATCAAAATGAATGGTTTATTTACAGCAATCAATGACGCTTTTTGATGTCCCGATTATTCATAAAAATGGTCCAATGTCATGTTGGTTTATGTAACTGAAACTGGGCGAGAAAACCCCTGATTGTACATACCTCGAGTTAATACCACTCTGATTTACAGGATTTATACCGGTATTCAAATATGTATAGAGCAATTATAGATCTGGGGGCTGTTTCACAAGCTGTTCATGAGTTACGCATGACTTTACGAACGATTGGTGATTAGGTCTTGTGCTAAGTAATTAAGAATGTGATTACTGTAGCACCCAAGAACATGTTCCAGTCGTTCGTAAAGTCATGCGTAACTTTATGAACAGCTTTATGAACCCCAGGTCTGGTAAATTAATATCAATGTTTTTTTTTTGAATCACGAGTGCCTATTACTGATATCATTACGATTGATAAATGTTCATTACCGTAATACACCGAATATATATGCGCGTTCGGAAATAGCCCTCCACATGTTGTGTTCCTATTTCCAGGACATACGCTATGGCACCTCACGTCAAACGTTTGGCTTAACCCGGGTGGTAGGGAATAAAAACAAGAGCAGTGTCGCCATTTTAGGAGGGCCAGTGTCATGCCGCGATTCCAACAGGCTTCTTGGCAGAAATCGATGGTCATATGTGGGTCGTTGCAATGAGAATAAACAACACCACTCTGATAGCATCCCACGTAGCCAGGTGTCACTGGAACGTGGAATCAAAATAGAAAAAAATTAAATGTAGTGGGCACATTGTA
>JZLH01S0552046.1:10338-21983 GCA_001188425.1 Eucidaris tribuloides
ACAAATGGCTGAAAATAATAATAGGCCTATGTAATAAAACATTTCTGAGTTTTGTGTATATTTATACTGCTAAGATGTATGTAACATATAATTTAACATGACAAAATAGATAAATAACTTATAATGGGTGGTGTGCTGTTTAAGCGTGTCAGAAGTGGTTGTAGAAAAGTTTCTTGTTGTGAAATGAAGTGTGATCTTTATGTCCTTATTGTGTGACACACGTGCCCACGTTCACAAGTCGCACAAACACGAACTGACACACACTCATCCGTGCACTCATTTACCCTCGCCTACTTAACCACATACACGCACGCCCGCACGCGTATACATTATACATGAGCAAATAAACACTCGTACATCCATCCGCACACTCTAAAACACAAACACAAACACACACACACACACACACACACACACACACACACACACACACACACACACACACACACACACACATACTGCAGCAATGGAAATCCACACCTGAGAGCTGACTTCAAGTCATGTGACTTCAAGTCATGTGACTTCAAGTCATATGACTTGAAGTCATGTTCGTGAACTTAGAATTTTTTCGAGCTCGGAGAGTATACTACGGGTGGCAATGTTTGCTATCATGATTTTAGGATACACACGTTGCCTTGAATTGATTATTCTAGCATGTTGTTTGTTTAATGAATGTTCCACTGGTTTGTCGTCTGGTATTTTGTTGTTTTTCTCTATTTTCTAGCGCTGTTTCTTGTATTTATGAGAATGCCTTTAAAGACAAAATAATGAGTATAATGGTCTAATTACTAATGTGTCTTATCGTCCCAGAGCGGTTAAGGGGGTGGTTGTATATTAGAACAGCCACTACTTACATTATGTGCAGTGGTGTCTGCAGGCCGTGTGATGTACGTATGTTCTGTGTACGCGATCGCCGAGTTCGCTGATTATTGCTGAACTGGACTATAGATCTACCTCTGGCATCAAATGACAAGATGGAAATATGAAAAGTATTCTAACTTGCGGATATCGTTATGTACGGAGGAAGATCTAGTCCACTTTTCTTCACCAACAATCAGCAAGAACACGGCGCGGCGAGACGTACACGTCATGGGTGTAAATCCGGTCCGACGAGTGGGGGGGGGGGATGATCAATGAAATTTCCAAATTTTGGGACACCCCAAAATCGAGGGCTAAAGAAATGATATGCATGTACTCTGCTTTCTCTTTTTTTCTTGTTTTTTTTTTCTTTATTTTCCTGATCACTCCAATCTTTTGTATATATTATGATTTATCTTTAATTTGTTTATGTAGCCTTTATAGTGAAATTTGATGTAAATGATTTGTATGTTGATGATTTATCAATAAAAACATAAATAAAAAATGGGACACCTACAACGTTCAAAAATACCACTATTTCTACCTTATATTTGGCATATAGCTTTTATTGTTATTACATTTTAGACCTTTCACATAATGTGTTTCTCGATCTTTAGCTGTTTATAATATAAAAACAGTAAATATAGCATTAAATTTTGCAATTGGGTTTTCATGGCCTATATCAATGAGCGAGCGAGAAAAATTTTAGGACCTGTGAGAATGCATGGTGACTAATAACATCTTATAAAAGGGGAAAATGTTTCTGAAATGTCTCAAATTCAGAGACTTAAAAGACCTTCAAACATCAAATATCGGCGAGCGAGCGTAGCGAGCGAACCTGAAAAAAAAATCAGTAAGTTTCTCTAAGTCGTTTTCAAATTCGGGGCACAAAATAAAGAGGAAAGGGGGCATTTAAAGAAACAGTATCACTTATACAAAAGGCGGTAGCGGCACGTAAATTAGAACAGGTGCCTCTAAAAATGTGAAAAAAGGCCATTGTCACAGGGGAGGCTTATCAGAGGTGGAAAAAAGTGACAATTGTTTTAATTGAAAAGAAAACGATTGGGCTCCTTATGTCCTCACGTGAAAATATCTGAGTTTGTTTTCTGCATTTTGTTGATAATAAGATGTTTCATTAGGCCTACATTTTGAGTTATCTGTGCGCTAAATAGGGATATGGATAGAATGCCCATTTGGACCAATGGAAAACACGTTAGTAATGAACATGAATGAGAGATATTAAACCGGAAACATCAGGATATTCAGATAACAATATCTTTAGCATTTAAAAAAATATAAATGTTCGTAATAATTGAATAAACACAAAAAGACTTATTGAATAGTGGGGGTATATTTGTACAAAGCATCCCCCTCCTTCCCGAAAAGCGGTGGGATATATCCCCCAATCCCCCTCCTCCCAATTTCCTAATTTACGACAGTGTTCTTTAATTCGGGCAGTTGAGATTGCTGGTCTCTGCATGTCTGCCAGTATAATACTTCGTTCTAAAACTAACGTTTTGAATAAATATAAGTTAAAAATCGGAACTACACATTTTCATAATGATTGATTATAATTATATATCACACAGTGGACCTTGAAAAACGCAGGAATTTTTCGGGCCGAAATGTTAAAATTATTGAGGGGAAAGTGCAAGCGAGGGAGCGAAGCGACCGAGCCAGGAGTTTTTGAGTTTTTAGAATTAACATTGGACGATCTTAAGCATGTTAAACGCATTTCAGGAGAAATTCTCACTATAGGCCTATAGCAATTTTATCAATGATTATTAATTAAAAAAAAAAAAAATCTTGAAAAGTGGGGCTATAATTGTACAGGCCATCCCCCCCCCCGCCTCGAAAACGGGGGGGATAACCCCCCCCCCCGGGATTTACGCCAGTGGTACACGTACGTATGCACGTCACGCGGCTTGCAGACACCCTTGCAGATTTTGCACGTAGTGGCTGTTCTAATATGCGACCCTACCCCTCCTTAACCGCTCTTGGACGATCTGTAAGTAGAGCATTTAACTCAATATTTTGTCATTAAAGGCATTCTCATCAATATAGGAAACAGAAATTGAGAAAAACAACAAATCACTAGACGACAATTACATTCATCAAACAAACAAACAACATGCTGGAATAATCAATTTAAAGTCATTGTCTATCTCCTGCAATCGTGTGATAGCAATCCATTGCTACCCGTAGTAGGCCTACACACTCCAAGCCTGAAAAAGTGTAAGTTCATGAACATGACTTCACGTCATATGACTTGAAGTCAAGTCTTAGGTGTGCATTTCCATTGCTGCGCATATATATACACATACATTCCATATGACATATAGACAAGCACATCCATGGATCTATACACGCAAGCTTACAAATACCAGGATGATTTCAATATATGTAATAAATCATACATAGTACATAGCGTAATTTCATTTGTGGTTGAGTTAATTTGATTTCGTACAATAGTCAATAAGTGCACTTTCAATTGACAATTCTGATACTACTAATCGACGTTGATACAATGGGGTTGAAATGTTTTTAGTTTTGAAATCCAGAATGATTCTCGGTATAATTTTGTATCATGTGATTTGTTTGTGATGAGTTCGATTCCGGTAATCATTGCATCGTCCAGAGAGTGAGATGGGAGGTTGAAATGCACGGTATATGGGAGTATTTATTTTTTTTTGATGTGGGGAACTGAAATTTCGTATTTCTGATCTAGTATTTTTGAACCGAGTGTACAACGTGTTTTCTGCCTTGTCTACATATTGTTTGTGACATTGCTTACAAGTGATAAGATATTTAAACCATATTTGCATGTGATACGGGAAGTTATGGGGAACTCTCTACCGGTGACCGTGCTTTGAAATTTCTCTGTTTCTGAAATATGATGGTGTAGTGCACATTTTTTTAGATGTGCATGTAAAGATCCACGCACAGAAAGATATTGGTAAGTACAAAAACGCTTTGTTTTTTTTTATTTGTAAAGGGAAATAAAGCATTTACAATGTGACAATGTGTAAAACTATACGCTTGACTTGTGCATTTTGCACAGTGAACTTTAGAAGTGATTATTGTTATGTATGAGGAAGTATGATTTATGTATCACAATTCATATTATGTCATGACACACCTTATTGATAAGACAGACAGATTTCAGTGGTTTCACTTTCTGAGGCGCTGGATGCCATTTCTGAAAATATGAACAAGGAAGTAGGTATAAAGGGGGGCGTGCGTGATGGTGAAAATTGCCACTGGGAGTACACAATGACGTCTAGTATGTTTAAGAAACTCATATATTACTGAAATGTTTGATTAATAGTTTAATAACGGCAGCAGACAGAAAATCTGCTTTGATATACAACCACTACTCTTTATCCACCCCTCCTCTTTTGCCCCCCTCCCCTTTTGCCCCAACTCCCTTAAAGACACCCCAAAAAGTGTCAAATTCGTTGAATTTTATTGCTGGTATTTTCTTAATATTTGTAATTCATCGTTACTATTGTCTGCAAAATGAAAGCTGGAGGAACCAAATCAAAAGAATATACTTCACTACAAATACTGATACTTGTGAAAAGTATTATCCACGAATTAAAAGTTAAACTCGACTGTTTTTTAAAATGTGGGAAGTCAGTAAAAGGAACAAGAGTATTGTGTCCTGAGTTTATCATCTTGAAGTGTTGAAGTGATTTACACTAGGTGTGTTCTTTTGTTCTAAGCGAGAAGAGGCCGGATGAATCACAACTAAATGTGTTGTCTCTACCCATCGATCACCGAAATACTGAAATGTGGCAATTCTTGGTCATTGTGGCATCGGTACTGATAACTTCATGTGCAGGTTAGTCCGATCTGTCCGATGGGTGACAGAGTATAGTTCGAAAAAACACCCCTATTATAAATTCAGCATGTGTTGGTTTGACTGGGTGTATCTAGTCATGAACGTTTATTTTAAACATTTCTATGCTCATAATTTTGCTATTTTTCATGAATTAATCATACAGTGTATACTGACGTAGTCGTTTTTGTGTGATAGGTTCCGCAGTCCCTCATCATGTTCTTGTAATGCCGTTACTATGCAACCTCTGGATTTGGGAATAAATGCCTTTTGTCAAAAATATAAACTTTCTATATATGTTGTTTTGTAAAGTTTGTCATTCTTAGATTTCTTATAAAAATGATGAAAATAATAGCTATCATGATCAATATTGACACTATTGCTATTTAATATAATAATTACTAATAGTATAATCATTACTATTATAATGATCTCATTATCATTTTCACCATTATCATTAAATAAGTGTAGGCCTACCTGTAGACCCATGTCCTCGGGGATACAAAGGAATATTCTGTGATGTTGGTAAGTGTTCCCCTCTTTTGATTTCATATTCTTTGCGAAACATTAGTTCACAAATTTAGTTTATTAAGAAAGTTGATATCACAAAACAGTAATAGGCAGGTTGCAAAACTCACCAGTTTCTGTCCAACTCTCTGCTCTGATAAAGTCTGCTTAAATTCATGTGTAAATGTGTAGGTATGGTTCAATATATTTATTACGAGTATTGTTCTCACTTATCGGGCAAAGATAGGATGGAAAATATCAATGTCACTGATGTCAGATTATGATTAAATTGTCTTATTGATTAAAGCAAAGTGTATGGTTTACGTCTCAACCTGACTTTAGAAAGATTCATTTAGTGTCACACTAGTCAAACTTATGTTTGAATTCCAGAAATTTCTCGATTTACAAGGGTTCTTACATTCCATGTCTAAGTTCAAACGAAATGTTAAAACATGTATTAATTGCATAATTTCTGTCTACTCTAGTGTACTTGTATCTAAAATAGGTCATTCGTTTCGTATGAATATACAATTTTGTTCATTTATACAAGAATATTGCTGATTATGCTAAGGGTTTGTATTAATCACCACGTATCTATAATTAACTTTTCGTTTCGTGTGTGTTTGACTAAAATTAATTAGGTGTGAATGAATGTCGTGAAAGCACACACCGGTGCAAGAGTGGTTCAACGTGTGTGAACAAACGTGGTGGATATCGGTGTCAATGTCCTTCGGGATACAGAGGGAAGTACTGTGACGTTGGTAAGTGTTGATTTCATCTCGTTCAAGTTCGTATTATGTAATAAGTTTATAGTTTATCAAGAAATTTTACATCACACTACTGCAACAGGCATGTTGCAAACCTCCCAATTTATGTTCAACACTGTTCTGTAATAAAGTGTGCTTAACATATAATGTGTATGTGCTTAACATTGATACGTCTTTAATTATCAAATTCATTCTGTTTCAGTGTGGGGCTCGTACAACGCCTCATTTATCTGTACAACTTTGCACATTTGACCAAATTTAAATCGGGCATGCACGCACACACAGACAGACAGACAAACACTCATACACACGCCATCACACACACACACACACACACACACACACACACACACACACACACACACACACACACACACACACACACACACACACACACACACACACACACACACACACACACACACACACACACACACACACACACACACATATACACACACACATTGTTACGACTAATTCACAACTAGAATAAGTGCAACAAAAATGAAACACATTCAATTTAAAAGTACTTTATTAAATGGGGTTTTACCCCTTTTTCAAAAAAAAATAATTTACAATCGTTTACAAACAAGCTTTTGCAATTATGCTGCAAAGTAAATTACTTACAATGCTGGAGGACAATCTGTAAATTCCCAAACAGGTAACAGACGACTTGATTCTGCTAATTAAAATGTCCCATGAATCCTTTATTCGGAATGAAGCACAGGTAATCCAAACGACGATGGTATACGCTGATCCAGAGTATTATTCCACTAACTGATGATAATCGATCTGATTCAATATTCACAAATTATGGTCTCAATATTTATCCCAATGTTGCTCAGCTGAATGGCAGATATTTCAGATGGTAAAATGGTAAAGACTGCTGGGCTTTGCAAATAAAAAATATTTTATACACTTATGGTTTTGGGGAAATATGGCTAGCACAAGGAGTAGGAAATGTAAATTATTTTGTTAATATATTTAAGCAAAGATGTAAAGACATTGATTTTCAAAATTGGAGAGAAATAGTCTTAGTTCACACACCTCACTTACTTTTTACACTCAAATAAAAGAAAATATCGTTCTTGAAGATTACTTGTTTATACTGAAGAAACAATCTCAAAAAATCCTTTTTGTTAAAGCCAGATTGGGTGTTCTGGATTTAGAATATGTGCGTGGTAAATGGTTTAATATTCCTTATAATTTACGTGTCTGTAAAGTATGTCGATCAGGTGAAGTAGAAGACCTTTATCATTTCATTATCAAATGTTCTGCGTATAATGATGTAAGAAAACGTTTGTTGCCTGGGTTCATTCCAAATCTTAATTATCTAATGACATTATTTAAATCCAGAGATAAAAATACTATAATTTCACTTTCAAAATTTATTTGCCTTGCGTACACAGTTAGAAAATCTGTGTTGCCCTCTGGTGATGTGTAAATGTTTGTATTTCTGTTTTGTATTGTAGGGCCGAAGGCCTATATATACGTATAATAAAATCTCTCTTTGGAGAGAACTGAACTGAACTGAACTGATATTCCAGATAATAATGGAGTGCATCCAGATGATCCCAAATAATAGAAATCCAACTGATATGACAATAAATCCCAATGGCAGAGTGTAGCAGATATCCCAGATGAAAACAATGTTGAGCATAACTTCACTATACATGACATAATGACAGGTCTCATAAGTTAATATAGTATCCCAGTATTAATCCACAACAAAGAGAGCACAATCTCTTTTAGGCATGATCTAATACAAAGCTCTGATGATTTTTTCATTTCCCCCCATTATATATTAAAACCCTTCTGACCTGGAAACATCTTATTTCCACAACTAGAAGACACTGGAAAAGCCAGATCAAACCTGAATGTTCTATGCCATTTTATCATATACTAGTTTATATACCTCATATATAGATTCCTCTCATCTGACTGGTTAAAAGTAGAGTCATTAAAATAGGTGGGCCCCTTTTTTTTCTAACAAGATGACGTCATGATTAACTGTGCCCGGGGCATGGCAATCGACTGTGCCCGGAAAATAATAGGACAGCCTCAACACCGTGTTCATAGATCGCTCGTGTGTGCGCGCCCCCTGTACGATGAGCGTTGATTACAGCGTGTTGTAAAAGAGAATTTTATTATGGTTCATTTCAAAATCCAGGTCTATGGCATGCTGTAAATAGCTTGTAGGCCTTGTCAGTCAGAATCTTTTAACCAATCAGATGAGAAGAATCTATATATTCGGTATATAAAACAAATACTGACTGCATAATATTCGGGGCACGGTTAAAATTATAGGCCCTCGGTGATGTCAAAACCATGACTATGCCCTCAGCTTCGCTTCGGGCATAGTCATGGTTTTGACATCACCTTCGGCCTATAATTTTAACCGTGCCCCTCATAGCAGTCAATATTTGTATACTGTTAGACTTGTTTACAACCAGAGCCCTAGTCAATGGCATTCCAAGAACAATGGATGTTAACCATAACTAGGCAGTCCTCATTGGCATGCAGAACAATCTGGTAACTTACATACCAATCTAGTAGAGTGCAGCGCACACTAACATTCTTGAATGTACATTGCACTGGCTGGGTAAAAGAAACCGCATTATATTCATTCATTGAGTAGCAATACATGTAAGCCCTATTATAATAATTCACTGTGAAACAAATGCACTAAATTTTCCTACATTTATCACAACATACACATATGCACACACATTATTTTACTTTTTTTAAAAAAAACTTGGAAGTCAGTCAACGTAACAATAGTGCAGTTTCTACCCCTACAGGGGCGTCGATCCATGTTGCGGATGGGAAGGGGGGGGGGGGGGAATTGAAAAAAATGTCCAAATCTCAGTTTCGGCGCTGTCTGCGCGCCAAATTGTAATACATAATTTTGCTCGCGAAGCGCGCCGAAAAATTGACAATTTTGCATGTTTAATAGTATTTTTATGCCATGTTTATGGTTTTATAGAGATTTCCAATGCTTTTTAAAACATATATTTGCATACAAACAAACGCGCTTGGTCCTAAACAGCAGCCAACAGGAACATGAAACAAAACAGAAAACTGAAAACTGTAATATACACGTTTCCTATTTAGAACAAAACTGAGTAATAATAACACATCTCCTTCTATCAGTATGTACTTGATCTAATATTGGTGAAAAGCCGCTAATCTTCCCAACTATTAAAGGCATTGTATAACAATGTTCCCAGTTTAAAAACTCTGAGCGACATGATTCCCCATGTTACCAGTGTCTTTGATACGGTCTAAAAATGAAACCCTGAAAAAAATTGCAGTGTAAAACAATCATTAAGCGCTTTAAAAAAGTGAAAATCATTGAGAGACCATTCCAGCTTTTCTCCATAGACTGCTGTGTTGCAGAATTTCATATCGGCTGATATAAAATTAATGTGCCAATTTGTGTCTGCACATATTGTACTAGTGACAGCATAACTGTCCAAACTTTTGTGTTCTAGGGTGTTTATTTGTCCATTCAAACACTGTCAGATATGTCAGAGAGCAAAGTTCGACAATTTTTCAAACAGGTCTTCCACAGTGTTATATAGTGTCTTTAACAGTTACCTTTTCTTCAGTCACATAATATATGAATAGAAAGACACTGTTATAAAAATGCTCATCAATCATCACTTTCATACTGGATACCGTATTTCTGAACCTGTAAAGTGCCCTGTATAAGATTATTTGAGGAAGATTAACCATTACAGTAAGCTTGTTCATTTGAACCCATGTAAATATAAAATACAGCGATTGCAGGACGTTACATCACCCTCTTCTCTCCTTGGGCTTACATGTGGGAGCCAGGGAGGCTGGGAGTGTTTTTGTTGTTGTTGTTGTTGTTGTTGTTGTAGATTTTCACGTTGACACAATTCGGTTAGCGGTCTAATCACCCCCCCCCCCCTCCCGGGGGGATCAGAGTAAGTTTTTTCCGTATTTAATTAACCATAGTTGCATAATTTTACATTTAAAAAATTGTTGGGGGATAGCCCGCGATATATCTGTATTGAATTACATAAGATTCATAATATAATGTTAGAGCGCTGTCGTTCTTATCATTTGCAATTCGTAATCGTTTTAAATGTGTGATAGTGTATTTGACTACATCTGTGGTAATGGAAAGAATTCATTTCATCATGATATTGAATTAATTCGTCTTCCCAAAGTGACAAAACTGTACAGTTCAAGATGTGCAAATGGAAAAAAAATCACTATGGGAGGGGAACCTTAGTTTAAGAGCTATCCTAATTCTCGTGTCTACTTAACATTATTACATCTTATTTCACTTGGGCGATATCTTCCTTGGTCTTACAGGATGCTCATAATTGTACATAGCGAAGGTATAAAATAATGTCACATGTTCTAACTCTTCAGGTTGGCACCAATGATCATAATGCTGAAGTATATGAACTTCTAATACATTGTTATTTGTTTCTACACTACCTATTCATATATCTGTGAGATGTTAAAATTATTTCGTGGTCCTCGGCGGTTATCTAATCAATTTCAAATATTTCAAGTAACAATTTATTTTCGCTGGCGTAATTGTTACTATTGTGCTATTTTAATTTGGAATTCTCGTACGATGCTATTTGGGGCGCGGAGGTAGTTATGATTCTTATTGTCGTTTATCGGGGATGACGATTAATCGTTGCCTCAAATATTGGAGTAAAAACATAGAACTGGTCTTCTTCTTTAGCCAGTGATGTTATTGTTATAACTCCATACCGGAAGGTTGTAGTCTTGTGGCTGATGTTAACTGCTACATACATTGTCCTGCATGGCAATCAGAGTACCACGTGTGGGGGAGATTCATGAATGAACACACACATTCAATGCATGCACTTATCAGGCACAGAAAGGACGGAAAATTTCACTGCGTTATACATTTAGACACTTTCTTATATTCAACTAGAAATCAGATTGTGTCTTATTGATTTATGCAAAGTGCATGGTTTACGTCTCAACCCGACTAAAGAAAGATTCTTTTAGTGTCTCACTAATCCAGATTATGATTGAATTCTCGAATTCCCTGATATACATGGGTTATTGCATTGATCTACGATGGCAAATTTCAAACGTAATGTTCAAACACGTATTAATTACCTAATTTATGGTTACAGTATACCATTATTTGTAGCAAACTTACGTGTTGATCTAAAATAGGTCATTTGTTTCGTATGAATGTACATGTACATTCATTTGTTCATTTATACTAGAATATTGCCATGATTGCTGGTTATGCTAAAGACTTGTATTATTAATCACCCTCGTTTCTTAGTAACTTTTTTGTTTCGTGTGTGTTTGACCAAACTCAACCAGATGTGGATGAATGTGATCAAGGCACACACCGATGCCTTAATGGTTCAACATGTGTGAACGTCGTTGGTGATTATTTGTGTCGATGTCTTCCGGGATACAGAGGGTGGTACTGTAATATTGGTAAGTGTTGATTTCGTCTCTTCAGATTTCGTATTCATTAAAGATATAATTAGTTTATAGTTTATCAAGAAAGTTGATATTACACTACTACAATACGCAAGTTGCAAACCTTCCAAATTTCTGCCCAACATTGTTCTCTGATAAGTTGTGTTTTTTTCGCTCAGTGGCGGTAAAATAGGCCTACTTCGTGTGTGTGC
>JZLH01S0552046.1:42018-53353 GCA_001188425.1 Eucidaris tribuloides
CTGGTTGCTGACCCTTGTTAACATCATGGACTAGAACAACGCAGCCTAATAAAATCTCTTGATTTGCAGGATTTTGACAGAAGTGTTCACTATCACAAATTTCCAATATACCACAATTACATTTGCAACTGTATTGGATTGCTAATATATAGAAAGTTTCTGAGTGTTCCAAGTATGCAAGTGCAGTCTAGTCTTTGGCGGCTCAGATAATTTTCTATTGAACTGCTGGTAGGATCTTTGACCTTCAGGGTGAGACATGCTCAATTCACAACAAATATAATAAAAATCATAACCTGCGGATTCAAAATTAGTCTTATCGGTCACTGAAAAGTTAAGCGTAATTGTTTGTTGATCTATCCTCTTTAAAATTTAGTCGTTGTTCCAGTTGTTTTCTTCGTTAAAAAAAATAGCCGTTCATGTCAGCGCGGCCGAAAGTTGCTCAAGCAGAGGGGGTGGGGGATATAGCGGCCAAAAGAATCATTTTCCCGCCAGCTCAACATTATTCTAGTCTGTACGGAGATTCAAACATCCCTTTTCGTCAGAAAAAGGGGGTTTGGGATGACCTAACATCCCCCTGGATCGCGTATGAACCGACTTTTGTTGTAATTGAAAACTTAAACTTACCTTTTACATGAGCTATTTTACGGTACTCGATAATGCACGATGAAATAGCAGACTGAAAGTCAGTTTCCATTTAATATAACGTTCTAATTCAGAATGATATCCGTACATTTTGTTTTCCAGTTGCCTGTTTTGGAAATAATGATGATGAGCTTAAGACAGTAACATGGGGAATATAGAAAACAGGAGCTTTGGGGTTTTGTTGTTTTTGTTGTTTTACTTATTATATTTATATATTTCATCTATAATATAAGGGACGGTTAATAGTTATGCATAGCTTTTTGTTCGGGTAGAAAATGATGATTAACCCATACGGAAATAGAAAGAACATAGAAGATGAATATGAAGTAAAAAAGCACGTACTGGTATGATCATCTCTAGGTGTGACAAATATTTTTTATAGGCCTCTGGCTATATAGGTCTTAAACGGTTGTGGGGAAAGCGCGTTTTATGAGGTTTTTCAGTCAGTGAGAAATTGAATTTGTCAACTTCCTTTGTTGGGTTGTCTTCCTACAAACTGTCTCTATTAAGCTTATTGTTTAAACCATATTCTGTATCTCGTATAGTAATTGTAGGCTAAGCATAGATGATAACCGAGGATAGCAGAGCCGGGGCGGGCAGTCAATTTAATGCTGTACACATGCGTGACATTATTTTAGACACCCCGAAACAAAGTTTTTCTGACGTGCAAATACCCGCTAAACAAGTTTTTCGCGGGCTTCATTTACAAATTTTGCACTACAAGTGTCGCAGATATAACCCCTAAAGAAGTTTTGTTACTTGCTTACAATAACTTAAATAGACAAAGCTTGGGGAAAACATACTTACGTTGTGGCAGGGTCTTAAAAAAAGCTTTGAGAAAGAAACATACCTAAATCGTTTGACCGTCTTTCAAAACCCCTTTTTGGAAATCGGTGTTTTTTAATCCCCTTAACGAGTGCACGCTGCTGGCCCGCGGGCTAAACTGAAAAACACCCCTTGTTAACGCGTTTTTTGGTCACGCATGTGATTACGCAGATAATTTGTGGCCCCGGGAGCAAGAGGTCGAAGTATTTGGATGGGGAGCGCTTTGTGACGACAGTGTCAGGGGCCGAGAATTAGGGACCGAACGTCCAGGATTCGAGTTTGTTGATCACAATCTGGCGTGACGCACACACGCGCGTCTTCATATCGCTGATTATACATTACAGATTTGTTCAGTGACTCATCTTTCTGTAATTTCCTTTCAGCGCTGTGAGGGACATAGGCATTCTTATCCTTCCTTGTCGGAAAATACTTTTCTTAATTTGCAGTCTGTCCGGACAGGTGTAATGCCTCCTCTTCGGACTAGTCCACTCGGCTATTAGCCTATTATGAGAGTTTTTTTCTTTTTTTTTCTTTTTTTTGGGCGGGGGGAGTGGATATATTTGAATTTAGCTATTGTTTCTTTGTGACTTGATTTGGACCGAGATAGCAAATTTAGAACACTTATTATGAATATTTCTCAGACAAAATTCTAATAAATCATGATTGAACTGATTTTACTTTATGATGTAATTATGGCACTTAAAGTCATGCTACAGTCATGTAACTACCGTGGGGGATAAGGATGCCCCTTTTCGGTGGCATTAGGTTGAATATGAAACAGGAAAGAGCGAGGAATAAGATAATTGCCCTACCCCGCCCCCCGACAAAATGAAATTATTTTTTTTTTTTCTAGGAGATCAAAATTGCTCTTGCACTGGAATGTGAAGAAGCCCTCCTTGGAAAATTTGGATAGTCCTGCGTAGGCCTATATATTTGACATCAAAATGTGGCTACAGGGGTGTAGGCCCTTTCCAGGATTTTTTTTGTTTGCGGGCCCCCACAAGAACAGACACACCACACAAACGCCACAACACAAACGACAGAAAGCAGGCGACACCCCCAACGCGAACCACCCGAGGTGTGATTCATAATTTTTTTGGACCATTTTACTTATGAAATAAAGAAGTATAAAGGCCCGATTTTTGAAGAGGGCGGGGGCGGATTTATATTTTAACTAAATCTTCGGGCTTCAATTTTGGTTCTTTTCAGGTATTTCCCCACTGACGTTATTCTTACTAACCCGGTGCGTTTTTTCTGTTTCAGCAGAGGAAAATGGGTCATTTGCATCGCGGCTGGTCCGTACAGGGATTTTGAGCAGACGGAAAAGATCGGGGATCATCAGTTCCGGTCTGCCCCACCCTTCTTAGGCCAGAAGGGCGCCGTGAGCATTCACCTCCGAACCGCATATGCTACCTTCATTTAGTCTTAGTCCACCGAGATGGGGGATCATGTTATGGACGTAGTGACGTTACGTTATCAAATTGTGAGGGGGGGGGGGGTGGGGGGTATCACGTATATTGGGCTTATACGGCGGATGTGCGCTGAGAAGGTGACTTCTTCAGATACTATCCTGTATGGGTCCCTTTTATTCAAAAGGTTCTTAAGTAGGTCCATTTTGAAATTTTCAATTTTCGTGCACGTTCGAACGAAACACTCTACCATTTTCATTTTCATGTTCAATGTGACAAGTCGAAACAAAAACAAAACAAAAAACAACAAAACAAATTCAACAACCGGCATCAAGTCCAAAAAAGTAAGATGTTTATTTTAGGTAGAGACAAGATAACAACTGAAAAGATGCACCCCTGTTTTGTAAGGTTTATTGCTATACCCATATGTGATTGTTGGACGTTGAGGGACTTTTTGAATGGTCTGGGTTCGCCTCTTTGTGGGGGATTTCGCTCTTGGTGTGTTGGTTGTTGCTTTTGTGTTTAGAGGAGCATGATTATTCAGCTGGAGAAGTGATCATTGCTTGTTTATTGTACTAGGCCTTACACAATGCTTCACTTTCACATTGTTTCCTTGTTCTTCCTTTTCTAAGCAGCACCTTCACTAAGTAACGTGTTGCTTTTTTGAAAAAACTTTAATCAGGCTTCGTTGATTATGGTAATAAATGATGTTTAAATGTTAATACGTGTATGACATTTTGTGGAAAGTTTTATCCGTAGTTGCAAGGAATTATTTATAGGTGACTATGTTCTGTTTTGTCATTTTCGTTTTTTGACTCTGAATAAAGAAAAATGGCGGCGGGAAATAAAACGTTATAACCAACTGTAAAGTTGTTTTTTTTGGGAGGTAAAAAAAATTTTGAATAAATGAGAAAAATTGCCAGCTTTACCTTGGCATAGTTTTACCGGGTTATTCAACTTGCCAATCCTTTACAAACATCTGGTTCCTTTATTTTTGTGTTCCTATTACACAGGGACCATAGCGGAGTGTTTATGAGGACACGTCGGGTATAGGGCTTTGGAAGGAGGGAGGTCATGGTTTGGTGGAGTGGAACGAAATTAGCGGTCGAGGATAGTTTAGATAGAGTGAATGAACCTCAGCGTGAGACGTCACATGATTACGCGTTAGCTAATACATACACAACATCCGCGGTAAAAACCCGCAAATCGTGAGGGGGGGGGGGGGGGCACTGTCAAATATACATAGGTGGGTAACCATGCGCGTGTAAAAACGCTGGTTAAATCGGTATGTTTGTTCACGGTCTGGCGATGAGCAGTACAGTTGAGAGGGTATCAAATCGCACAATAAGGAAAAAAAAGGGTTATATTTTATACAGGTGTACTTTTAATAATGGGTATCTTTTAAGTTGAATACCGTTTATGGTATTTTGGAATAAAGCATATTAGTGATATTGTGAGAGATCCATGTTTTATTTGTCCTACCGCCGATAAACGCGCATGGCCTTGTGTAATACAGTGCCCGACCCCCCCCACCCCCCCCCCCCCCCCCCCCCCCCCGCACCTCGGCGTGAACCGCGGACTAACTCCTAAAGGCCGTGGCTCCGCGCCGACTCGGCCGGATTCAAGCCGGGTCTCAGGGGGTCGATCGACACACCTAGCAACAGGGTGACGGTGTGAGTGAGGCAGCGCGGAAACGAGGCCCGGGCCAGACATTACCATGCCAGCTGAGCCGGGATAATACCTCGGCGGACAGTCGGTTACAGCCAATCGTATCTAAAGGCTGACAGGGGGTAACACACAGTCACCACACGGTGAACACTAAACACACACCACACACAGCAACATCACACACACACAACGACACACACACACACAACACACACCTCGCACAAACACTACAAACGCACAGAACAGACACGACGCGACCACAACACACAAAGCACGACATACACACCAACCAACCACACCACAACACACACAACAACAAGACACACACCCCAGACACACACGCAGACAGACACACACAGACGACAGCACACACACAGACACATACAGACGACGGCGACAGACAGAGATTAACACACGGACACCACCACCACAATCACACAGCATACACCACTAACACACAACACACACACCACGCCACACAAGCACACAACCCCCCCCCTCACCACACCCAGTGCTAACTTCGGGGGAAAAAGTGATGTTTTCGGTGGCACAAACAATGACAACTAGATGCGAGAAGGAGCCTAAGTCACTGACGATTTATTAGCGTGGTTCACATTTACTTGTTTCAGGTGAGATGTGAATATTTTTCGGTCTATCAGGGTGGCCGAAAGAATGTACGGTAGATCGCTAATTTCTTCACCATTATCGCAAAATGATTATTTTATTCGTTGGTTAGAAACATTCTTTTTCCAATAATGATACAAGATCATTGATTTTGAAGTCAGGCGTTTTGATTCTAGGGTCATTTTTCGGAGGCAATGCAATTTCCAAAATTGCCATTTTTCAACAGCGGCGTCATCGGAAGTGTGTGTGTGTGTGTGTGTGTCGTGTGTTCGTGTGTCTGTGTCGTGTCGTGTCGTGTCGTCGTGTGTCGTGTGTCGTCGTGTCGTGTGTGTCGTGTGTGTGTGTGTGTGTGTGTGTGTGTGTGTGTGTGTGTGTGTGTGTGTGTGTGTGTACGTGTGTGTGTCGAGTGTACGGGTCGGGGGGGGGGGGCACTGTCATTACAAGGCCATGCGCGTGTATCGGGGCGTGTATGGACAATTAAAATGGACTCTAAACAATATATAATTATCTGTTGATTCCAAAATACCATAAACGGGTATTAAACTTTGAAAAGATACCATTTTAAAGTACACCTGTTAAAAGTATACCCTTTTTTCCTTATTTTGGCGATTTTGATACTCTTCTCACTGTACGTGCGTTCATCGCCAGACCGTGAAAAACAACCATTTTAACGCGTTTTTTACACGCGCATGGTGTACACCTTATTGTAATGACAGTGCCCCCCCCCCCCCCCACGGATGTGTTACTCGCGGATGTTGGGTGTATGGTATTAGCTAATGCGTATTCATGTGACGTCGCACGCTGAGGTCATTCACTCTATCTGAACTATCCGCGACCGCTTATTTCGTTGCCCCACTCCACCAAACCTACCTCCCTTCCTTCAGACCCTTACCACGTGGTCTCATAAACATCTCCCACTGGTCTCCTGTGTATATGGAACAAAAATTAAAGGAACAGATGTTTGTAAAGGATTGCAAGTTGAATAACCGAGTAAAACTTATGCAAGGGTAAAGCTGGCAATTTTTTCTCAATGGTTTATTCGACATTTTTTTTTACCTCACACTTTGTACGTTTGTTATAACGTGTGTTAATTCCCCCATTTTTTCTTTATTCAGAGTCATAAAACGAAATGACAAAACATAAAATATTCACTATAAATAATTCCTTGCAACTACGGGATAAACTTTCCACAAAGATGCATACACGTATTACATTTAACTCATTTATTACCATAAATCAACGAAAGCCTGATTAAAGTTTTTTTCAATAAAAAGCAACACGTTACGAGGTGAAGGTGCTGCTTTAGAAAAGGAAGAACAAGGAAACAATGTGAAAAGGTGAAGCAGTGTGTAGGCCTACAATAAACAACATGATGCACTTCTCAGCTGAATAATCATGCTCTCTCTAACAAAAAGCAACAACAACAACCAAGAGCGAAATCCCCCACCCACCCCCTCCCTGGAGCTAATGCCAGAAAAGAGCGAACCCAGAGCCATTCAAAGAAGCTCCCTCAACGTCCCAACATCACATTATGGGTATAGCAGATAAACTTTACAAACAGGGGTGTGCATTTTTTTTCAGTTGTGTGTTTGTCTCTATCTAAATAGAACAGTCTTCTTTTGGACTTGATGGCCGGTTTTGATTTTTGTTTGTGTTTTGTTTTTTGTTTTTGTTTTGTTTTGTTTCGCTTGTCACATTGAAATGGGAAAATTTGAAAATTGTGAGTGTTTGCGTGCGAAGCGTGCCGAAAATTTGAAAAATTTCAAAAATGGGACCTATGTCTAAGGATCTTTTTGATGAAAAGGGGACCCATACAGGATTTATCTTGAAGAAGTCACCCTTCTCAGCGGCACATCCCCGTATACCCAATATACGTGAGTACCCCTCCCCCCCCCCCCCCCCGTCCTACAATTTGGATAACGGTAACGTCACTACGTCCATAACATGATGCCCCATCCTCGGTGGATTAAGACTAATGAAGTACATATGCGGGTTCGGAGGGGGGTGAATTGCTCACGCCCCTTTCTGTTGGCCTAAGGAAGGGGGTGGGGCAACGGAATGATGATCCCCTGATCTTTTCCGCTTGGGCTCAAAATGCCTGTACGGATCCGCCATGCAAATGACCATTTTTCCTCTGCTGAAAACAGAAAGAAATCTGCACGGGTTAGTAGAATAGACGTCAGTGGGGGAATACTGGAAAAGGGAACAAAAATTGAAGCCGAAGTATTTAAGTTAAAATATTAAGATTACCCCCCCCTCTCAAAAATCGGGGGACTTTCATATCTTGCTGTATTTCATAGTAAAATGGTCCCAAAAAATTATGAATCCCCCTCCCCCCCCCCCAAAAAAAAAATCCTGGATAGGGGGCCTACACCCCTGTAGCCTACATTTTGATGTCAAATATATAGGCCTACGCAGGATCTGATCCAGAATTTTCCAGGAGGGCTCTTCACTTCCAGTGCAAGCAATTTGATCTGCTAGAAAAAAAAAGATAAGTCATTTTGTCGGGGGGGGGCGGGGGTAGGGCATATTATCTTATTCCTCGCTTGCTTTTCCTATTTTCATATTCAAACCTAGGCCAACGAAAAGGGGACTCCTTTATCCCCCACGGTAGGTTTACATGACTGTATGCAGTGGACTTTAAGCCATAAATTACATCATAAAGGAAATTCAGTTTCAATCCATTGTTTATTTAGATTTTGGTCTGAGAAATATTCAATATAAGTGTTCTATTTGCTATCTCGGGTCCAAATTCAAGTGCACAAAGAAACAATAGGCAAATCAAATATATCCACCCCCCCCCAAAAAAGAAAAAAAAGAAAGAAAAACTCTCATAATAGGCTATAGCCGAGTGGATTAGGTGTCCGAGAGGAGAGCATTACGAGCCTGGGTCCGGACAGACTGCAAATTAAGAAAGTAGTTTTCCGGGGACAGGAAGGAAGGGAAGTGCCTATGGTCCCTCATGCGCTTGAAAGGAAATTTACAGAAAGATTGAGTCACTGAACAAATCTGATAATGTCAAATTCAGGATATGAAAATGACGCGCGTTGTGTGCGTCACGCCAGATTGTGATTACAACCGATCCTGGACGTTTCGGTCCCTTAATTTCTCGGCCCCTGACACTTCGGTCACAAAGCGGCTCCCATCCATAATACTTCGGACCTCTTGCTCCCGGGGGGGCCACTCAAATTTATTGCTGTACACATGCGTGACCAAAAAAACGCGTTTAAAGGGGTGTTTTTTCAGTTTTAGCCGCGGGCCGCGCGTGCACTCGTTAAGGGTATCAAAAACACCGATTTTCCAAAAAAAGGGTGGTTTTGAAAGACTGGTCAAACGTATTTAGGGTATGTTTCTTTCTTCAAAGCTTTTTTTTTTTAAGACTGGCCAAACGTGTTTAGGGTATGTTTTTCCCCCAAGCTTTTGTCTATTTAAGCTTATTGTTAGCAAGTAGACAAAACTTGTTTAGGGGTTATATTCTGGCGACAACTTGTTTAGGTGCCAAAATGTGTAAATGAAGCCCGCGAAAAACTTGTTTAGGGGGTTATTTTGCACACAGAAAAAAACTTGTTTAGGGGGTGTCTGAAAATAATTTGGTCACGCATGTGTACAGCATTATATTTGACTGGCCCCCCCCGGGCTCTTGCTATCTCGGTTATCATCTATTGCGTAGGCCTACAATTATTATGACCGTATAATGAATATGGTTTAAAACAATAAGCTTTAATAGAGACAGTTGGTTAGTGGAATTGACGAACCCAACATAAGTGAAGTTACAATTCAATTTTCTTCCTGACTGAAACCTTCATAACGGCTTGCTTTTTCCCCACTATACCGTTTAGACCTATAGTAGCCTATAGGCCTATAAATAAATATTTTCACACTTAGAGATGGATCATACAGTACGTGCTTTTTTTACTTCATATTCATCTTCTATGTTCTTTCTATTTCCCTGTATGGGGTTAATCATCATTTTTCTACCCGAACAAAAAAGCTATTGCATAACTTTTCCGTCCCTTTATATCTAGTAGGATGAAATATATAATGATTAATAAGTAAAACAACAAAAACAACAAAACCCCAAAGGCTCCTGGTTTTCTATATTTCCCCATGTTATGTCTGTAAGTCTCATCATCATTATTTGCCAAAAAGGGCAACTGAAAACAAAATTGTACGGATATATTCTGAATTAGAACAGTTATTATTAGAATGGAAACTGACTTTCAGTCTGCTATTTTCATGTGCATTATCGAGCCGTTAAAAGTAGCTCATGTAAAAGGTGAAGTTTTGAAGTGGTTTCAATTTACAACAAAATTGTGGTTTCATACGCGTATCCAGGGGATGTTTAGGGTCATCCCCAAACCCCCTTTTTTCCTGACGGAAAAGGGGATGTTTTGAATCTCCGTAACAGACAGAATAATTGTTGAGCTGGCGGGAAAATGATTTTTTTTGGCCGCTATTCCCCCCACCCCCTCTGCTGAGCAACTTTTCGGCCGCTGGGCTGACAGTGAACGGCTATTTTTTTTTTAACGAAGGGATAAATCAACTGGAACAACGACTAAATTTTTAAAGATGGTAGTATCAACTGAAACAATTACGCTTAACTTTTCAGTGTAGCGATAAGACTAATTTGAATCCAGGTTTATGATTTTTTATTATTATTTTGTGTGTGTAATTGAGTCTATGTCTCCACCCTGAAGGGGTCAAAGGAGTCTACCAGTGCAGGTTCAATAGAAAATTATCTGTATGCCGCCAAAGACTTTAGACTGCACTTTGCATTACTTGGAACACTCTAGAAATTTCTATTATTAGCAATCCAACATGCATGGGTAATTGTGTGTATATTGGAAATTTGGTGATAGTGGAACACTTCTGTCAAATGGCCTGCAATATCAAGGATTTTATTAGTGCTCGTTGGTTATAGGTCCATGGATGTATATGCAAGGGGTCAGAAGAGTCGTACGACCCCCCCCCCCCCCTTAAAAAAACGTCCAAATTTTTCCCAAAGACTTTATTTGAGGGACTGACATAAATGAAACAAACAAACAAACAAACAAACATTGAAGTGTATCCAGGATTTTTTTCTGAATGGGTCGTGATCATATATATATATATATTTTTTTTTACTTTTTCACAATGAAACAGCAAAATGTGATTCATTTTTGCTGTTTCATTGTGAAAAGGTCCAAAAAAATTATGATCACGACCCACCCAGAAAAAAAATTCCTGGATACACCCCAGAGGTCACGGATCTATCTATCAATGTATCCTATATTTTTATATTTATATTTATTTATATGCGTATAAACACATAAAAATAATGACAATACACAATAAACTTGATGACACTAAACGGCCGTGAATGACCCTACTCAGCTGTTTTGCTGAGGGGTCCAGCATGACATTGTTCTTTGAAATGATAGGACCCAATAAAATAATATAAAATAATATATATAAATATAAATAATATAAAGTTCAAATATCAAATTCTAACTCTCAAGTGAGTTTGGATGCATCTGGGGCTTGGGGAGGGTCCTTTGCAAAGAGATACAGTATTGGCGGTCTACACTTTTCTAAGTTAACGTATAATACTCCCTCTTTAATGCATTTATTTTTCTTCACTTTCATAGTGTACCCAAGGGTGATCGCTGGTGTACTTTCCTGTCAATTTATTCTTATTATTTTTATTAATATCGTGTTATCCTTATCATTTAATTGTAAACTTGACAGTTTTAGTTTTGGGCTCTGTTCCCAGGCTATTGTCAAGTGTATTGTACTATGTTCCTTATGTGTATTATGTTTTATATTATTTATTTCATATATGAAGCAATAAACCGAATTGAACTCAACTGAACTTACATCTGACCATATGATATGACACAAGTAATCTTACCGGTACCCCCTCCCCCCCCCCCCCGGTACCTTTGCCTCGTGCAACAAACCGACTGTGTATTGCCCCTAAAGACTGAACAAGTTCAGATTTGTACTGCGAGCTGAAGATCATTAATTGCTGCATGATTTCGAGGGGTGGAGCATACTCTTTGACATGTACAGCGGTCGGATAGAGCTGCATTTATACTTAAATTCAATGCAACGCCTATAGATCGGAAATGGCATACTGTAATAATAGTGTTCATTAATGGAACACAGTTGGAACATGTATCTGAATA
>JZLH01S0552046.1:54061-65255 GCA_001188425.1 Eucidaris tribuloides
GACTAACATTTATAAGTTAATTAGATGCTATTATTTCTATGAATCAGTGCATAAAACACATTTTTAATATGTAATCAGAGTATGATGGATGAAGCTAAGACTAAGAAAATGGGGGTTCCACTTCTATTTTCCAGGCGGGGGAATCTTAATTATGTATTATTTCAAAATATCAGTTCTTTTCTGAATTTTAATCATTAAAATAGAATAAGGTAAATGAAAGTACATTTGGCAAAACTTATTCACATGGCATATTGTATAATCTATAACGCAAAGTAGAGAATAAGGCGTTAAATTATCGACGACTTCTTAATCAGTAAAGCATGACTTTTGGCAATGTTATTTCGATTACAATCGATTTAACTTAGAGCTGGACTTAGAGTTGGAGTCGGTTTCGTGGGCAGGTCGGCCTAAGTTCTATCACAACTCTAACCTGTTAGGATGGTCCTAGGTCGGTTTCATGAATCTGCCCCATGGACTTTAACCAGGGACGGCGAAACGTATTTTCGTGGAGGGGGGGGGGTCAAGCCAAAAAAGGGCTCGTATTGTGTCAAAACGGACATTGGGCGCACTCACATATTTTCACCATCAGATTATACGTTTTTGATTGAAGTGGCTATTTTTTTCTCGGTAATGTAACTTAATTGAGCCACACCATATTGAAGGGGTATTGCTGATTAGGAAAACTTGAAATATAAACTATTCCGCGAGCGAGCGTAGCGAGCGAGCGGTTCGGGAAAGTTGTAAATTTGAAGTTGTAAAATTCGCTGTGTGGTCTATTCTGGCGCTAATTACAACTTTGATTTTTTTTGAAGTGTAGCGAAACCTTTTTGAAGGGGATTTATTATTAAAACATGAAATCAATATATATCTATTCCGCGAGCGAGCGGTTTGAAAAATTTGGAGATTTTAGGTCGTAAAATTCGCTTTGTGGTCTATTCTGGGGCTAATTACAACTCTGAAGTACCCATCTGCACGATAGTGCATCTATACTTCATAAATTATGCAGTCTTGATGCACATTGTAGAATATGGAAAGTTCTGTTACAGAAAAAGAGGCGTTCTTCTCCTTAATAAGTGATTTTCTTTGTTTAAGAGAAGAAAGGGCAACCGTGGGATAGTTCTCTCACGAAAGACACCTTTTATCGCTTGAAAAGCACATAAAATGTTATCACGATAAGAGATGGAAAGTTTTTGCCACCCCCGAGGGCACTAAGGTGAGATGCCCCTTGTAAGTACATAATGTGCCTCTTCGTTGAACAAAGTATTCTCTTTACGACGTATCCCGACAGGGGCAAAAATAGATTGAATATAAAAACAATCACAAAAATAAAAGAAAATCACCTTCAGTGACGAAAGTGTGTAAATTAAAAAAAAAAAGATTTCACTTCACTCAGTATGGGTACAAACCAAAAGAAGGCACATTTAACTTAGAAATAATGTAATTATTTGTCTTTAAGTGAGATGGGGGAGAGGTAGTGGGGCAAACAGTAGGAGGGCCTAATTTACCCCATGCCCTTTTTGCTCACAAAATGTCCGTTGAATATAATTTACCCAATTAAGTCTTCTTTGTATATGCCCCGTCAGGGGCAAAATAGAAAGAAAATGAATGAAAAAAAGAAGAAAAATACAAATAAAATAGATCCAGCAAAACGAGAATGCACCTTCAGGAACGAAAATGCGTAGATTAAAAAGTGTGCTCTCATGAAGGGCACATTTCATTTTTAAAAGGGCCAGTTTTTTTCCCTATCGAAATTGTTGGGGCAAGTGCCCCACCCCCTCCCCTGCCCTCTACCCCCCCCCCCCGGTTCCACTAAAGTGGAGAGAAAGCCGCACAACATAACATGGAGCGAGGTATGCTGAACACATACAAAGATCGCAAAACCAATAAATGGATAAGGGAGCAGACAAAGGTATACGGGACATAATGAAAGTAATCAAACAATGCAAATGGAAATGGGCTGGCCATGTCACCAGAAGGAGAGATGGAAGATGGAGTACTCAAATTACCGAATGGACACCCCTATATAGAGGGAAAGAGGAACAGAGGCAGGCAAAGAAATAGATAGAGAGATGAAACACAACAATTCTGGAATGATACCAACTGGTACAATGCGAGGGAAAGAGAGAATTGGAGAAGTAATGCTGAGGCCTTCATCCAGCAGTCGATTGACTATGAGTGAAAAGAAGAATAGTACACTGAGTATAAGGCTGCGTGGGGAAAAGGGGCCGGGGCATATTGGGAGACATTATATGACGATATTAGCGACAATACGAATTGGCCACAAAAAAATGTTTGGCGTAGGCACTATGGTAAAAAGGGGAGTTAGGTTGAAGTCAGAGTTGGCGTAGCCTTTTGACATGGCCCTCTAGCTCTCGCTGTTCGAGCGAAGCGAGCCAGCCGAGCGCGCCAGCGCGAGGGCCTTTTGAGATCTGCGTGGCATCCGAAAAGTAATTATTATTCATGACCACAGGAACGACCGTTCTCTGTTCGAATCAACCAATGAAATTGCGCGCTACGATCCCCTATCTTGGCCTTGTCAACTACTCGGTGGGTTGAAAGAAATTCCTTCAGTGTTGGTTACTATACAATATATACATGTATACCATCAAACACCAAATTAGTATACATTCATTGTTTGAACAGAGTATTGAAGCATTTTTCTTTAAATTTTGTTTCGTAAGGTCCAATTTGGCGTGCAAAAATCTGTGTCTGTGAATCATTTCGCCTAATGAAATAGTGAACGCTTCCAGATCGTTTCGTGTTACAGTTACAGTCCGTACGAACATGGTTGCATATTCAACGTAGGATCAAGCAGACAGACCGGAGACAGACACGCTGATTGGTTGATTTTTACTACCCAAAATAGGGGAAAAAAATCTTTAATTCAAAGGTCTAACATAAGAATTGGAATCAGGGGGCAGATTCACGAAACCGACCTAGGACCATCCTAACAGGTTAGCGTTGTGATTGAACTTAGGCCGACCTTCCCACGAAATCGACTCCAACTCTAACTCCAGCTCTAAGTTGAATCGATTGTAATCGAAATAACATTGCCAAATGTCATGCATTACTGATTAAGAAGTCGTCGGTAATTTAACGCCTTATTCTCTTCTTTGCGTTATATATTATACAATATGCCATGTGAATAAGTTTTGCCAAATATACTTTCATTTACCCTGTTCTATTTTAATGATTAAAATTCAGAAAAGAACTGATATTTTGAAATAATACATAATTAAGATTCCCCCGCCTGGAAAATAGCAGTGGAATCCCCATTTTCTTAGTCTTATAGCTTCATCCATCATACTGTGATTACATATTAAAAATGTGTTTTATGCACTAATTCATAGAAATAATGACATCTAATAAACTTATAAATGTTAGTCTACAATTGAAATCATTGCTTTATATTGGTACAAATTTATTTTGTTACGATTTTATGTGAAACATGGTACAGAATGTCTAAAACGAAAGATACGGTGATTAGTGAATACATTAAAATTGCAAAGTATGGAACACGACGTGTGCTGAGATTGTGTTCATGGCTACCTATTGTTCTATTGTGGTGATCCGACATTGCTCCGGCAACAGGTGCATATTAAAGACAGCTTGCCATAAAAGCCTGCTATGCCCATGCGCATTCTGCGTTATTGTCAGTCAACCGTGGCAGAGAACAATAGTTAGAGACGCTTCACGGACGACCTAACATTTAGAGCTCGACTTTGAGCTAATGATCAGTGTTGGGTGTCTCGAGACGTGTCTCGGTCTCGAGACATGTCTCGAGACAGTGTTTGTGCGTCTCGTGTCTCGTCTCGGTCTCGAACGCTAATTGTCTCGTCTCGGTCTCGGTCTCGACGGAAATGTCTCGGTCTCGTAGGCCGAGACATCGACAAGACACTAAAAAAAACCTCAATTTTGACGAGTCACTCTCAGATTTCTGCCTGACCTACAGCATAAAATGCACTAAACACAGGATTGGAGTACAAAGAGTAGAGATTAAGAGTTGGATACCTTGAAATACAGTCTGTACATTTGTCACCTTTAAGGAACAAAGGTACCAAACTTTAGGCAGAAAACTGTCATTACAAGGTGGACACCATGCGCGTGTATCTCAGAATATCTCAGAATATTTTAAACAAGTATTCGAGTCTGAAAAGATACCCTTTTAAATTTAACCTTCTGTTGAATACCCTAAACAAGTATTCAAGTCTTCTTCTTCAGAATACTCCTCAACGTCCCTTCAGGAACCACATGAGGAGGAATTGGGAGTGCGCACAGTTTAAGTTTTGTTTTGCTAGTCCTTGTTGCTTAGATTGTTGTTGCAGAAGTAAATAGTTGATTGCGTTTGAAAAGATACCCATTCAAAGTAAACATTCTGTGAGATATATAAACCTAACCAAGTATTCAAGTCTGAAAAGATACCCTTTTAAAGTAAACCTTCTGTTAAAAGTATACCCTCTTTTTATGATTTTCACACCCTTTTCACTTTACGCACACGCATCGTCCGGCCGTGAATAAAAAAAAACAACCCTTAAAGATTGTGTCAGGGATTTGCAAGTCCATTACTTCCCTTCATTATCAATACCAAACGGTAGTTTAGTACTTACAAATGGTGTGTTGAAAATTTGAGATCCATACGTCATGAATTTGTTTTATGAGAAAAACTAATAACGATATGTTACCAGAATATTGTTCTTTCCGCGAGTTTAAATTTTTGGTCAAATTGCGAATCGCGGTTATGTGTGCATTCCAGTGGCGAATCTAGGAAATGCAGCGCCCGGGGCAAGTGCTAAAAAACGCACGAGTATTGCAATCACAAATCTCCCGTGGTCATGTACCTTTTCAGTAAAGGCCAAGTAAAGTTTTCCCTTTTACAAATGTCAAATTCTGTTTTTCTCCATTTTACAAATATCAAATTCTGTTTTTCTCTGCGTTGTTATTTAGCAGGTTTCAGACTTGAAATTTGTGTTCGTAAAAATTACAAAAAACATCAGGCTTACTAGGCCCATGGCGGTTTTTGATTCGGGTTTGGGGACATATTTGCAAGTAACGCATGATTTTTTTTTTTATTGTGTGGGGGGGGGGGAGGCAATTCAGTTTTATTCAATAAATATCTTAAGATTTTACTTCGGGTGGAATTTTGAGGCATTTTTTTTCATTTTTGTTCGAAATGCTGTTTTCCGAGTTATACCTCGAATTCCGTGATTTCCATGGAAACTCCGCAACCCGCGAAACTTTGGTCTTTACTTTTCAGCCTTCACCCCGACGTAGGCTACTTAATGTACATGATACAATGACATGTTCACATTAGGCAATGGTCCCCACCAGATGCGCACCCCCCCCCCCCCACGCCCCGCTCTCATCTTCCATGATTATGAAATGATGATTATGATGATGACGACGACGACGATGATGATGATGATGATTCAATGAATATGATGATGAATGTAATGCTGATGATGACACGATGAATGATATCAGGAATGAACTCAAAACTGTTGTAGTAGTCTATAATTGCAATCAGGTATGTAGGAAAATGGAAGAAAGTGTGTGTATTGCATAGAAATAACTAGTGTCTCGTTTACTGTCTCGGGCATTAGTGTCTCGGTCTCGTCTCGGTCTCGAAGGTAATTGTCTCGGTCTCGGTCTCGTCTCGGCTGATTCTGAAAACAAGTGTCTCGGTCTCGTCTCGGTCTCGAACGCTAATTGTCTCGGTCTCGTCTCGTCTCGGCGGAAACTGTCTCGGACCCAACACTGCTAATGATCCTAACTTGAGTTTCGAGAATCACACCCAAACCTAAATATGGCTGCTACAGGTAATGATCCCTGTTGCCATAGTAATTGTAGTTGGTCCAGTGTCGTGAATCGGGCCCCAGATCTCAAAAGGCCCTCGCGCTGCGCGCTCGGCTGGGCTCGCTTCGCTCGCCCGTAACACAGCGAGAGGGCCTTGTCAAAAGGCCGAGTTGGCGGGGACCGAAATGTCATAGGTCCATGGACCGAAATGTCAGTGGCCGAAACTAATCCTCGCAAACGTAACATACTTGTGTCAATGTCACAGTCATTGTTGTTTGATCTGAGCTGTTTCATATGCGACGATGGCAGTCCCAGACCAAAACTACTTGTGGGGTATTTTTCAAAAGTAAGTGGAAGTGTTTCTTGGCCATGTTTTTCGTAAAATTTTTGTTGAATGTGCATGCGAGAAAAAGTAAGCAACATGGATGGGTGTGTCGGAATAACGCGACTTCTAACCAGCTTGCCTGGTCAGGAAAGTTGTTGATCGATGTTCAAAACTTATTACAGGTTATTGTTCCACAATTCCGACTGTATAATAGAGTATTACTTTTTGTACAGTAGATGAAGGGCTGTTAGTTCCATTAAGACTCACTCATAAACTCTCATGTAGTCGGACAGTCGGGTTTTATAGAGCAAGGTGCGGCTTGAGAAGGGTGAGGCTTCACCATAGTCCCACTTATTGCAAAATATGTTGGAAATACTTATACATTAATAGCCTTTGCCTTGAATTGATCCACTCACGGGAAAGGTAGCCTGACTCCGTGTGCGATTCTCACATCGCCAAATATTGCATTGTTGAATAGATATATGATATAATTTCATCTTTAATGAATAAATTCACATGATTTCTTCCGTTCAGGTATGAAAGTTTGGTTCAAAAGTAAAACAGTTTCGTTTCTAACTTGACAGAGTAAGACTAATTATGAAATTTTATGTGCAGGATTTTTGGAACCTTGTCCCATGCCATGCCTTCACACATGAATGAACATTTGCCAAGAGGAGAATACAAAGAGGTGTAAGGCAGTGTTATAGTTGAGTCACCACCTTCCGAGCACCACATACTTGCTTCCGAGGGCAAGACCGAGTCCGAGTCACTACCTGCCGAGGCCGAGTCAGACTAGTCACTATTGTCCGAGGCCGAGTCCGAGTCACAACTCTCCGAGGCCGAGTCCGAGTCACCAACTTACGAAATAATGCAATATTTTAGGGCAAAATTTTAACCTTTAAAATTACTTTGAAATCTTAGATCTACAATCAATTAAACACAATCTTTCAACCGATCAACCATTCATTCAAATCAACCAATTACTGAAATTTATCAATTTGGGAAAAATGAAGCTCTTGACATTGAGGTAAACAATATTTGATGTAATTGTTAATGACTAAATGTCTTCAGAACATTCAGCTAAAAAATGGGCGACTTTCACCATGTCTGTCTTGTTGCAGTATAGAACAGCGACATCATAGAGAAACATTGACCCATATGTCATATAATTATGTGAAACTTACGAGCTGGGTAAGTTATATTGGGATTTCCATGATTCTTTTTGGCATATTCGTTGAAAATACTTCAAAATCCATGTCCAAACAAATCAAACAGGGTTTATTCTTACGTTCACGAGATTATATAAAATCTTTTGGCCTTGACCCAAATCTCCGAGGCCACATGGTACGAGGCCGAGGCCGAGTCCGAGTCACTGGATTACGAGGCCGAGGCCGAAGCTGAGGACTGGCAAATCGGCCTTGAGGCCGGCCTCAAGTCCTCCATCCCTGGTGTAAGGGGTAGTATAGCATCTATTGCATTAGATCTATACTAATACCCCTTACTTGTATGGGTGATTGATTTGTGCCCTGGCCCTGCCGGGTGCAACCCCTTGCCAGACGTCTTTTTCATTGACCAACCCGTTCTATGCCTATGGCTAGGCTATGGTATGCATTTAAAATCTCTCATTCTTTGTGTTTTTGTTTTTGTTTTATCACTCGTGTAAGCCCAAAAATCATTTGGATCACATTCCCAAGCGCCATGCTTTGGTCCTGAAAAATTAATGAAGGCAAAATTTCTGTCCAGGATTTCTGTTTCCAAAATGTGTGTCCAAAAAAGAAAACGGTTCCTAAGAAGTCAGCTCAGACCCCCATTTAATTAATTACCGGTACAGGCGTCGGTTCTTAAGACCCCCATTTCATGTTAAAGTCCAGTTCCCAAGGCCCCAATTTGGAGAGGGCTGTTTAGCTCTTAAACAGGGCTCGACACTAGCACTTACCCGCTTGCCCGGGGCAAGTAAAATTTCATGTGGGGCAAGTAAAAACTCAAGATGTTAAACTTTACTTGCCCGATTGGGCAAGTAAAATTTTGATCATAAAATGAGCAAAATATGTTCATAAACAACAAAAATATGTCTAAAATTCTGTGTTCAGGTCTATTTCAACATTATTTCGTTCATTGTAGGCCTATTTGATTTTATGACTTAACTTCATAAGTCACACCTATTGCAACCCCGAGAAATTAAATAATAAATGCCCAATGCTATAAAAAGCCTTATTATTAAAATTTACTGAGAAATTATTTTTGATGTCTTTGTTTATTATCGGGCAAGTAAATCTTTCATTCGGGCAAGTTAAAATCTGAAAGTGATAATTTCACTTGCCCGATGGGCAAGCAGGCAAAAAGTTAGTGTGGAGCCCTGTCTTAAAGCTCAGTGAGATGATTGGGAGAAATAGAAAATGCCTCTCGAACCAAACTTGTTGAAAGATAAACCAAATTTACACCAGCTGGAGTGGATCTCCGGCTTGAGGATTATTTTGAGTTTGTTTTTTGAGACATATTTCAAAGTATTCAACTTTTTATCTACATGAACTTTCACAGTAGAATCCCTGTAAATAGTTTACTTTGATTCTAGAATTAGTTTACCCAATTGCGGACTTCCGCCAAACTCAGTCATTTACCTTTAAAGACACTATATAACATTGTGGAAACCTCTATTTAAAAAAATTGTCAAACTTTGCTATCTGACATATCTGACAGTGTTTGAATGGACAAATAAACACCCTAGAACACAAAAGTTTGGACAGTTATGCTTTCACCAGTACAATATGTACAGATACAAATCGGCACATGAATTATTCTCAGCTGAGAAAAAATTCTGCCATACAGCACTCTATGGGGGAGAACTGGAATGAATGCTCAATGATTTTCACTTTTTCAAAGCACTTGATCGTTTTGAACTGCAGTTTTTTCAAGACTTAATTTTTAGACCTTAATATCAGAGACACTAGTAGCATGAGGAATCATGAAGTTCAAATTTTTTAAAACTGGAAACATTTTATACGATGCCTTTAAGCCCCTTGGTTCATAAGCCACTTCAGATCTTAAGGGTGCATGTATGGTTTCCGATGTATTTTGAATTGCAAGAAAATTGAAAATGGGTTTTTCAGATGGATTTAGTATTTCAAGAGTACTACAAATGCACTTGACTAAGTAACCGCTGTGTCTATTTCTGTCATCTTAATTTTTTCATATTTCTAATACATTTTGGTGATTTTAACTGATAATTTTTACAGGGTGGACAAGGACAGAAGTGGACACATTTCATCTCAAGAATTACAGCAGGCATTGTCCAATGGTAAGTATAAGGGATACTATTGACTTATTTTCAATTGCCATCATTAGAAATTAGATATATTGATCAAAATGTTCCTGTTTCTTCTAATTGTTTAAATGGATCATTCATTTGTTGCATCTGCATCATCAGTGAAGCAGCAATTTCATTTAATTTACTAATATAAAAGTTTCATGGTGTTGCATTCTGGTGTAGAACCTTGCCATATTGTTGCTTTGGTGCTTCGGTATAAAATTAGCTTTGTATGTAAACTTGTAGCTAGGATGCTAGATTTTGTTTTGTCCAAATCTCATGCAATATGTCAAATAAAAAAAAAAATACAGCCACTGTCACTATAAATAAAGACTGCTCTCCCATCTTTACTTTCTTAAGGCAGCCATTGGCACTTGTGAATATATACATGTATTTTTTTTTTTGAGATATAAGGTTTTGTCATTGACAGCAATGATGCTTCATGCATAATTTATGCCAGTCACTGCTCAAGTTTCCTTTTCTGATAAAATTTATGTTATTTCAACCATCAGGATCATGGAACCCCTTCAATCCAGAAACAGTTCGCCTCATGATTACGATGTTTGACCGCGACAACTCGGGAACCATCACGTTCCAGGAATTTGGTGCGCTTTGGAAATACGTGACCGACTGGCAGACAACGTTCAGGAGTTACGACAGAGACAATTCAGGGACAATCGATAAGAGGGAACTGCAACAAGCTCTCACAACATTTGGTAAGGTTTCAACTAGTGCTGTATCGAAAAGGATAACTGACTGCTAACTGACCATGAAGACCTAAAACTAGTGTTGCACGACTCCAGGATTTTTGGAAGTCGACTAGTCGCCAATCAAAAGTCGCGACTCCGACTATTTGCCGACTCTCGGCGTTCAGTTCTGTCGGCATGATCAATAGGTAAAAAGAAGCACACTACAGCCTATACAATGACTGTTCAGTATAGAAGTTCATGTTGATTGTTTTGAACTTATGTTGTTTCAACTGTGATTATGATCATACAAAAATTGACTTTCTGTCATAGTCCCACACATTGTCATTGATGTTTGGACTGGTTTATTTGGCATACATATGTGATTACAAGGAGTCAATTCTTGCGTCTCTAAAGTCGGAATCACGACTCCTTGACGATAGTCACGACTCTGACTTTTGTCGACTTAGTCGTGCAACACTACCCAAAACCATTTTGATTTATTAGTTTTCAGCTGTTCATTATCATTTTGCTGCAGAAACTTGATCAATATTGTCACCCTTTATAAAAAATAATTACCTGAGTCATATTTGACAGTTATGAGAAAAATGATAAAAGCAAGTTGATTTTCTCAATTTTTAATTTGTATTCAAGATACAACTCATAACAGTACATTCAAACAAGACAAGTAAAATGCGAGTATTTTCTTGACGACATCTTGTTACTTAAAGGGGAATAAAACCCAGACATCTTACTGAATTCAGAGAGTATACAACAATACAAGATGGAAAATAGTGAAAGTTTGAGCAAATTTGGTTGAACGGTTCAAGAGTTATGATTGTTCAAAGTTTATTTGATCCTTGTTATGGAGGATCCTTAAATTGGCAACTCTACCCATTTTTCAGATGAAAGTGTGGAGAATTTCCCATTGGATTTGTACACAAATTTTCAATAATTTGCAGTTTTCTGAAGAGTCGGTTGAGAAAGCATCTAAATTCTTTCAGAAAAACATGTAGAATCATTTTTGCTAGAACATACTTGCACAACAAGCAAGAGCAAATCAGATATTTGATAAAAAGTGAGAAT
>JZLH01S0552057.1:4389-29230 GCA_001188425.1 Eucidaris tribuloides
GTATTTTGAGCTTCCAAAACAGCGTTTTGATGCCTATTTTTTACAAGTATAATAAACGGCAGTATATGATTTTCTCCAAATAGCAAACTTAGGGGCATTAATGAGGGGAGGGCGAGTGAAGGTTCACCCTGTGCAGAACGTGACGTTTTTCTCATAAAAAGTTGAAAAATTGAAAAATTCTAAAAACATAATGCAAGAATAGCAAGGCATTACAAAACCATTAAACATACACAATATTCCATTTTGCGGCACACCTCGCGCGAAAAATTGCTAGGCTATATGTCAAGTTTTGCGCGCGTAGCGCGCCGAAAATTTTGACATTCTACTACCACGCCAATGAAAATATTGGGGCAAATATTTTGTTTTTCCCCCCTCCCCTAAAAAAAAATGATAAATTGAAAAATGATATGTTTATAACAAGCAATGTAAGGCACTACAAAACCACTAAACTTATACATTATTCAATTTTGCTGCGCACCTCGGGCGAAAAATTGCTCACCGACATTGCAATTTTGCGCGCGTAACGCGCCGAAAATTTTGACATTATATTACCACGCCAATGAAAATATTGTGACAATCATATTGTTTTTCCCCCTCCCCCGAAAAACTGATAAATTGAAAAAAATATATGTGTAAAAAGCAGCGCAAGCACTGCAAAACCATTAATGTATCACTCTATTCCCACGCCAATGAAAACATTAGTGCAGACATTGTATTGCCCCCCCCCCCAAATGTTTCACAAGCAACGTAAGGCACTACAAATTATTGAACCTACACAATGTTCTGGTTTTTTCGCGCTTTGCCAGAAAAATTCTTACCATATGTATTACTGCAATTTTGCACGCGAAGCGCGCCGAAAATTTTGACATTTTTCTTACTTTTGCCCCCTACAAATAAACTGACAAATTTAATCATTCTTAAAACGTAATGCAAGATAGCGCAAAGAGCACTACAAACCATTAAACTTCCACGAATGTTCAAGTTTTTGCGCTCTTTGCGAAAAAAATGTCTGCATGTGTATTATTGCAATTCTGCGCCCGGAGGCGGCCGAAAATTTGAGATTTTTCTTACTTTGGCCCCCCCCCAAAAAAAGGGAAAAATTGACAAATTGAATCATTCGTTAAACGTAATGCAAAAATAGCGAAAGGCGCTAACAAAAGCATTGAACTATTGAGACAATATTTAATTTTGCGGCATCGCCTTGCGCGAAAAATTACTAGCTATATTGCAAGTTTGCGCGCGAGCATGCCGAAAATTTTGAATTTTATTGCACGCCAATGAAAAATATCGCCCGCACCTTATTCGAAAAATAGATTGATGCACCTGCGTTGTGTGCCGTGATTTTTCTCATACATTTATTTCATTTTTTTATTTTTAACCGGAGCGGACCTTTGTCGCCTGCGAGGGGGGGGGGGGTTGTTCGAACCCGCCGAACCGCCCCCCCCGTGTTACGGGCCTGCTTCGTGAATTTTCCTTAATTTCCATGGCGAACATTTTGAAGTCATGTGTGTTATTTTTGACGTTTCATTGTTTTTTTCCACTACACTGACACTTGTTTTCATATCTTTGCTCACGCATGACATGAAACTGATGTTTCATCTATTTAAGAACATATTCAATATTCTTTTGCGTTTTTTTTCTTTTTAATAGAAAATGACACCAAAACAATAAAAACAAATAAAAAATATTGAAAATCGCATTCATTTTTCTTATTTCCTATTTTTAATTATTATATTACACAAACTTTGATATAACAAAGTGTAATTCCATCAAAAGGTGTACCAGAATGATGAAAAATTAATTTTATAACCTACATGTTATTTTAACTCATTGGTACGACCAACAGGCATAGATAATATGTGCATATAGCTTACATAAGCACTGCATGTATGGTAAACAAATATGAACTCTAAAACGGTTCAAAGTTTACTCAAAATACTTATTTTCTCTATCTCAAAATAGTGTGATCTTATTAATTGAGCAAATTAAATCAACCAATGTGAATGTATTCATGGGATATTAGGACGAAATCCCCTTTTTCTTTGTATTTCATGATATTATGGTGAATAGCGCCTCCATGTGGTGACTTTGGGAAATTTTGATTATTGCGGTTGCGAGAGTTTGAGTTGTTTTACATGTGTGCCAAATTTGAGAGTGATTGGTCAAAAAATAAAGATTTTAGAGAGTGGGGGCACAATGTGCCCCCTTGGGCCACGGAGAGCCAAAATAGCTTGGGCTTTTTAGGGATAAAGGGACACGGTCGTTAACTAAACAGTGGGCCTTCACCCAGTCCGCTAGTTCCGCACTGCGTGCGCGTCATTGCGTTCATTTCGTGGCACTAATCCGTGGAACTATACATAATTTTTTCGCGTGTGCACATTTTCGGAACTTTTCGATTTTTGTCGCGGGCCGAGACATACATAGGTCGACTCGGGCCAACTTCTTAAACACAGAGTTTACTGAACGACTACCATGTTTGTTTACACAGAGGGAATAGCTGCACGCTTTGTATTATTTATTCTCGGTACCTCCCGATTCAGAATGATCCATTGATGGCGTGATGACGAAGTGATGTATCACAACCGCTCCCCTTCAAGGCCTGTCACATTTCATTAAGTCCAGAGAAGGGTAACTCCACCCCCCTCCTCACCCCCCAAAAAACAGATACAGTTCAAGAAAAATAGAAATCATTAGAAATGAACTTTCCTCCACTATTTCCGATTTTTTAATTAAATGCGTTCCCAAACCAGCTGACCCCTGTTTGACCCTCGGAGATTCAGTAAACTCGGGAAGTTCATATTGAGAACGAACTCAGATATAAAAACCTGTATCTTTTTGAAGGAATAACGGAATGTGTAATTTTGAATGTGATATTCCAAAGAATCATAACTTTCTCTGACAACTCACTTCGGAGTTTGTCAAAAAATCTTTCACACTTCTTTTTAACCATTTCTCTTCTATTGCTTCCCTCGTCAACCCCCTTTTTTTTATTGAATGTGACTTTAGTGTGCAAAAGTATTATAGTATAGTAGTTGTGGTTGTATAGTAGTAGTTGTGGTAATACTAGAAGTGGTAGTTAATGTTGTTGTACTCGTAGTGGTAGAAGTACATGTAGTAGTAATAGTGGTGGCGCAAGTAGTAGTAGTAGAAGTAGAAGTAGTAGTAGTAGTAATAGTAGTAGTAGTAGTAGTAGTAGTAGTAGTAGTAGTAGTAGTAGTAGTAGTAGTAGTAGTAGTAGGAGGAGGAGTAGTAGTAGTAGTAGTAGTAGTAGTAGTAGGAGGAGGAGTAGTAGTAGTAGTATAGTAGTAGTAGTAGTAGTAGTAGTAGTAGGTAGTAGTAGTAGTAGTAGTAGTAGTAGTAGTAGTAGTAGTAGTAGTAGTAGTAGTAGTAGTAGTAGTAGTAGTAGGAGGAGGAGGAGTAGTAGTAGTAGTAGTAGTAGTAGTGGTAGAAGTAGTAGTAGTAGTAGTTGTAGTAGTAGATGTAGTACAGTAGTAGTAGCAGTAGAAGTAGCGGTGGTGGTGGTGGTAGTAGTAGTAGTGATGTAGTGGGGGTAGTGGTGGTGGTGGGGTGGCGGTGGTTGTTGTTTTTGCTGTGATGTGTATGGTGGGGGTGGTGGTGATGGTTGAGGTCGACTACCAGTAGCGTAACTACGGGGGGGGGGGCACGGGGGCACGTGCCCCCCGCCCCCAATCGGGTCCGCCCCCCAAGAAATAAACATACAACGAAGGTAAACAAAAAAGAAAAGGAAGAAAAAAGAAAGAGATAACGAGGACCGAAGGCTAGACTTGATGCGTTATTATAGGCAAGTGGGGTCTGGCAAAAAATAACTTTACACTCTGAAATATGGCCCCAATAAAAAGTCATATTCGAAACTTTTGAAAAATTTATATTATATGGAAAGCTAACATCTCTTCTTTCAGTATGGACACAAAAGTCGGACTTGGTTCATGCGTTGATTGAGCACGTGTGACCTTTGTGTAAAAGGACATGAAGAATTGAGGTTTGCGACAGCGAATTGCTATCCATTTGTACTGGAAGATGTGTGGCAATAGGGGGAATGGGATAGTTGTAGATTAAAGATCTCAGTGACTGAAACCATGAAGACTACCGTATTGGGTGGGGTGGGGGTGTCTGGGTACGGGGTGGATGGGAGTGGAGGTTGGGTAGAAGCTGTGGAGGGTCGGAGTGACGGGAATAGGGGTTGTGACATGGGGGGAGGTGGATGTTAGAATACCGTAAACCGCCCACCTACCATCTCCCCCACCCCCACCAACCGCCAATACCACACCACACAGCCACATCCACCCCACGTCACACTACCGACCGCACCGAAGCGCTAGAGCGCAAACCGACCGGCTATCGCCCACTTCAGTGAGCTTACCAATGATGAGCGGATAGTCTTGTCATGTTTTCAGTCAAGTTAGGATTTTATTTACATGTCTCCCCAATCCCAGCTGCACATATAATCAAAGAGATGAGCTTGTATCTTCATGTACAATGGATAAGCCAATTTCCTGGCGCAACACTAATTTTCATGCCTTTCAAAAGTGGCATGCTCACTCAAGCATCCGAAAGCAATTTCCATACCTTTTTGGTGTCATATGAAAGAAGAGATGTTCAGCTTCCATATATTTAAAAAATTCAAAAATTCGGAAATCATTTTTTATTTTGTGGGCCTTTCAAAAGTGTAATAAGTTTTTTTTTGAGACACACTGTAGCCTTTTTAAGTAGACATTTAGTGTAAGTACTACTCGTGTTTTTAACCTTAACTTACAACTGTAATATATTCAATAATTTTGTTTTTGTTGTGGTTCTGTTCTGGTGAGTTAGTGCATAAACTCCGTGCCGCTCGGATGTGAACAGTGGCAGGTGCAGAGTCGACTGGCAATTTTTGACAATCAATATAAGTTCTATTTTGTTGATATTCATCGGCGTGATATTCAGAGCGTTTCCCACATTATTGATGAGTGTTAGATAGGACGGTCCCGCCCTTCCCCAGTTGGGAATCAGTTTTCCCTGTCAAATCTGTCGCTCGTAGAATATTGCTTCTGTTACTGAACGCAGCGAATCAGCGCAGCATTGTTCTCGAGATACACTTATCAAATCAGCATTTGTGCAGGAATTTTTTCCTCCAAAATCATGACACCTGGCCCGGTGCCGTGCACACCTTTTTGCGTGTGCGCCATTTGGGCATTCATGTATAAATTCAGTTTAGCCACTGATTGCCCTTGTAACGCATTTAATTCAATCGGATAGAGGGGTTACACCTGACGTGAATAAACACTTGTCCATAATCTGTTCTGTATCCCGTGCACGTATGAATATTTCGAATTACCCGGACCCGAGCTGGGGGGGGAGGGGGGAGGGGGGGGGGAGGTGCGTTTCAAAGAATGTACAGTTCGTAATGGGGGGGGCGGTTGTTTTGTTTTTGTTTTTGTTTTATTATTTTCAACTGTAGCTGTCCTATTGCAAAAAAAACAAAGTGTTTCAAAGGTCACAATAAGCTTATCAAACAACGATCGAACTCATGCTGAGCTCAGCTTCAGGGGGCTCCGCCCCTGATCCCCCCCCCCCACAAATCACCACCACGTTTGAAAAGTGACCTGCTATGGGCATTTCAGACTACAAAATTCATAACTTCGATCGAAGTTACAACAATTGACTCTCCATTTCAAAGAAAAATAGTGTTAGCAGAGAGACAAAATATCCTTATGAAACTGCACGCTTAAAGCCGTTAGAGTCAAGGGTGGAACCCCCTGACCCCCACCTCGGACGGGGACCCTACTTGGAATTCTATAAGGTGACCCCTGGAACCCATCCATTAGGATGGTCAGCCCTTCCCCTTGTCATAGGTCTGTTTTCTTGACTTGTACGCATCCCCTCCTTTGAAATATCATGACTACGGGCCTACAAAACGCATTTTTCTTCTTGGAATTTCAAAGTTTTCCAAACCGCTCGCTCGCTACGCTCGATCGCGGAATTGCCTTTTCACCACTAATGACATACATTACACACACATATTAAACGAGCAAATTTTGTTATTGCAAAATATTGAATTGTGGTAGCATTTTGACAACTGTAAAAATAGCAAAAAAAAAAAAAAAAAAAAAAACGGACTGGGGTACCCCTATCACTTACCCCTATCGCGCAGCGCTTAGCGTCGCCAGCGTTTAAATCCACCATCTGAAAATGCCAATTTCGGTGAGGCGATTGGTGCCTCCCAATGAGCTGACCCACGTACGCCATGTAGACTACTACTTCGTATTTCTACTATAACAACACATGTAAGGCATGGACAGTGGTGAACAGCTTTGGGACAATGAGGGATACAAGTTGCTCAGTTGTTAAGGTTTTTAACGAATTAAAAACATACATATTTTTTATTATGATATAATTATAAGTTTTTTTTAATTGTATTTCAACATCGCAGTTACATTTCTTCATCCAAACACATATTTTACCAACTCAACCCCTCACCGCCATTACCTCCCGTACAGCTCGGTATGAGTGGGTGAGGAAAGGAGACAAAATTACAGTTGTTCGCTTGACGTCTCACTCAATTTCTACGTGAAAGTCGTGATTGCGATGGGAGAGTGGGCTTATTTGGTTCTCGATGGTCACTCAATTCAAGTCGACGTCTCGTTTTAAGTCCAAGGTCACTATTTGACCGTATCGGGGATTGACGAAGGTAAAAAGGTCAGTGTGTCTGAGACCGTCGACAGATGGACTTTTGTAGCAGACTAGTAATGAAAACTCCAGCCAACTTCAAGTCCAAGTATACGGTCAATCAGACATTTTTTTTTCATGGATCTTTCACAGAGTGTAGTATTGTCATGCCAGACATCTGAAAATAACATCAACCCTGGCGAAAATTGCTACTGATGAAATGATATGATTATAACGGGAAGCAAATTATTTGTATGTACATTTCTAGGGGAAAAATAGTCGTGTCCCATCAACTGTTCTATTTTTCACCGATTTTTCAAACATGGAAGCATTAAAGGCCCACTGTCAAGGGTCAACCCAATCACAGAGAGGATGTCAACTTGTCCTGGAATACAGGCACATATTCACGAACTGAACATGGACTGTTGCAGTGCTATACTATAGTTTACAAATTGTGGGAGGAAAGCAAATTGTTGTATTTTTCCACACTGTTATGGATATTTCTGTTGCACTATGGGTGTCATTAGAGCACCCTTGTCATGATTTTAGTCAAAAGAGGGCGCCTTTCATTCTGTCATGACTGGATAGGTCGATCTAAAACACAATACGGTAAAATAAATAAATAAATAAATAAATAAATAAATAAATAAATAAATAATAATAATAAGTATATATATTATTGAAAATATATTTTGTTATTATGGTGGAAAGTATACAATTTATATCCATGTATATTCAATTTTCTGTGTTTTCCAGTAATCATTGGCTATTTTGATATAATACCGAATACATAAAAGATTGCTTTTAAAGGAAAAGGGGTCCTTCTCTTGATGTTGGGTTTCTTTGACGGTTTTGTCAATACCACTATCCTGAAAAGTTGAGTCATTTTTTTTATGCAGATAAAAGCATAATCATTCCGATTTTATTTATTTCTTATCGAAAAATAAATCTGGACAAAATGACGGGAAACACAATTTGGGATCGATCCTGCGAGAGTTATCAGGCAAAATATCTAAACTATAATTCTAATCCATGTTAAAAGTTGAATATAATTTTGGTGATATTTCAACGTGTTATACCATGCTTGACTCGGTGTAAATTATCGAAGTGCTACAGATGAGGATGATTGCACTGAAAGTTGTTGGACAGAAGTACGTTGGAGGTTCATTGTTCTTTTTTTTTCATTACTCGAGTCGATGAGTTTTCAAATGTTGAATACACTTGACAGGATGTGCTGTTATGTCTGGCAGTAGGAAGCATCTGCAGTTTCCCAGTGGACCGATTGGCAGGTAAACCCACAGGAAAAAAAATAGATGAATTAAATTAAATTAAATAAGTAAATGAATACATAAATAAATAGATAAATACATAAATAAATAAATAAATAGATACGTAGATAAATAAATAAATAAATAAATAAATACATACATACATAAATAAATATATAAACAAGCAAGTAAGTAAGTAAATAAATAAATAAATATATAAATAAATAAATTAAAAACTAGGTAAATGAATGAATAAACGAATAAATAAATAAATAAATAAGTAAATACATAAATAAATATATCAGTAAGTAAGTAAATAAATAAATAAATAAATAAATAAAATAGATGAAAAATAAATAAATATTTAAATACATACAAAAATAAATACATAAACATACATACATACATACATACATATGCAGACATAGATATATAAAAAAAGCCATATAAATATAAAAATAGATAATTAAAAAGAAAGATAGAAATAAATAAATAAATAAATAAATACATCAATAAATGGATAATTTCCCATCCACATGATGTGTATTCATATATCTTTTCTTTGCAATGATAAGAATTCATACAGTTCACTAGAAAGAAGGAGAAACATAATTACGATAAGAAAAAAATCACAACAATCAGCTCATCAATGTATCATGGGTCGTATGACTATACAGGGTGGGCCAGAAAGAATGCTACACCTGCGATCGTTAATTTCTTCAACATCATCTGTAATATGTCATTGGTTTTTGTTTCAGCGGTTAGAACATTCTTTTTCCAAAATTATGATACCGTGATCATTGAAGTTGAGTAAATCGTTTGGGTCCTGTGGCCATTTTTCCGAGGCAATGTCGTTTCCCAAATTTGCCATTTTTTCATCAGCGTCGGTCATCCGAACACCGAGATATTCTCGCGTCTCAGCGTGCCATACCAGACAAACCGCGATGACAATGGAGATGTAGCTCACATCGTCTTCCTTATGAAAGCGAGGGCATTCCTGCCCTTTGTCTCGACGGAGCTCATTCTATGGCACACTGTGACGCGAGAATATTTCGGTGTTCTGATGATCGCTGGAGTTTAAAAATAGCAAATTTAGGAAATTACATTGCCTCTGAAAAATGGCCCTAAGATCCAAACACCTCAATCACAATTAATGATCATGGTATCATTTGGTTGGAAAAACAATGTTCTAACCCATGAAATAATTTTGTGAACTATGTTGAAGAAATAAATGATCGCATGTGTAGCATTCTTTCTGGGCCACGCTGTATACTGGATTATAGTCAGTAGCAAATTTTCGAGGAAGCTTCTTGATATTGTTAGGAATGACGAACACCATTCATACAGTCCAAAAGAGCATTAATGTGTTCCTGACTATGCCATACGTACAGGCGTTCAACCCGCAGCATGTATACCCGTGTATATTAATACCACGCCTCACACTCTTCACACTTATGTGTATAATGCTACTAATTTGTTTGCGTACGCTGTTTCCTCTCATTACCGGCCTCAATTCTAAAGTGTCAAGATCACGGTCCCGCGAAACCACTAATTAAGACATCCAAATGCGTTTAACATCCCAGACGACATAATACTGCTGAAGTGTTCACCCCACCCCTCGATCCCCACCCACGCCCAACAGTGTCACTCAGCCCCTGGGGATGGTGCAACTCTTACCGACTATGACTATGTGAATCATTATCACGATCAAATCATTGATGTACATGTATGTTCCGCCATAATGATTCGATCACGGTGTAGGACTTCCTATACGATGCCAATAGAGCCTGCCGGAGCCAATTGGATCACAAATCATTTGTACATGAAGTTTACAGCATTATTCCTTTAAAAGTAAATAAAGGTTTGTTTACTCATTTGAAATATGCAATGCTACTCGAATACTTTACTGATTTTTATTTCGATGTACTACGTTTTCAATTTTTACATGCACAATATTGTATAAATCATACGCAATTCAGCTCTTGGCTGGCATATCTGATTTTTAATAAAACCTTTATTGAATTGAATTGAATTGAATTATATAAATAACATTATTGAATAGATATATAAATAAATAACAAATAAATAATGAATAAATAAAAATGCACGAATACGCAAAGAAATAAATACACAGTTAAATAAACAAATGAATGAATGAATGAATGAATCAATGAATGAATGAATGAATCAATCAATCAGTCAATCAATCAATCAATCAGTCAATCAATCAATCAATCAATCAATCAATCAGGCAGGCAATCAATCTATCAATCAATCAATCAATCAAGAAACCATTTTAGAGAATCGTTAGACAGGAAAGCATAAATGTCTGAAAATGCATGAAAATCATATGAGTATGATACATGGATGTGGTATAATTTTTTTTATAATTTTCCCATTACTGCTTCATTTTAGATCATTTCAGACACACATATACCATGAAGAATTATGTATTTCAAATTTTGTTTCTCAACTGGACATATTGTTAACATTGTTAAACGATACCTGTAACTGTCCGCGAGGTAGAGCGAGATTAAACTCGACATTCGCGAGACCTTGTCCTCAACATCGGGTCAATACCGAGGTCAGATAAGGGTGACGGAGTTACGTCATACGGAGACGAATTGATTTCAATATAACAGGTCTCCTCCATAGACTCCTACCCGAGATAGTTCGCATTTAGTCCTACACAAGTTAAAGGTAAATAGCATGATTAGGGGTAGTCCTTAACTTGAGCTGAAACTGTTCTAGAATCAATTAAACTATGCAAGGATTCTGCTGTGAAAATTGTATGATCAGATGTTGACTCATTCTAAAATAACTATTGTCACTATCCTTTGTGACAGGTAAATTTGTTGTGTAGCTTTCTATGGAATTTATTTCTCTCGGGCCTCGAGAGAAATAAAATACTGGTATATTGGTGTTTGATTCTCCTTAAGTAAAAAAAAGTAAAGGCAAATCCTTTAAGCTGGGAGATCCACTCTAGTTGGTTAATAGTTGGTATATGTTTCAACTCGTTTGGTTCTCGAGGCATTTTCAAGTGTTCCCAATCATGTCATTAACATTTAACATTTTAAACGATACCTTTAATTGTCCACGAGTTACAGCGAGATTAAACTCGACATCCGAGAGACCTTGTCCTCAACATCGGGTCAATACCGAGGTCAGATAAGGGTGACGGAGTTACGTCATACGGAGACGATTTGATTTCAATATAACAGGCATTCTCAATAGACTCCTGCCCGAAATATCTCGTAATAAGTCACTTACGAGTTAACACTGTTGAACGATGCCTTTAATTGTCCGCGAAGTAGAGCGAAATTAAACTCGACTTTTCGAGAGACCTTGTCCTCAACATCGGGTCAATACCGAGGTCAAGAAGGGTGACTGGATTACGTCATACTCACGCAGACGACGGGCATATGACTGTGTGTTTCGATCTCCAACATCGACCTTGCTGATTCCGGAGTGGCGAAGACGTTGATAATTTAAGTCATCGTTTAAAGACACAGGCTAACATTGCGGAGTTTCAAATAAAAACAAATGTCAAACTTTGTTATCTGAGCTACATAGCAGTGTTTGAATGGACAAATAAACACCCTAGAATGCAAAAGTTTGGAAAGCTATGCTGCCACTGGCAAGATATGAATGAATAAACAATAATAAGTAGGCCTACTCGGGCAGAGTACAAAATTGCCTCCAAAATTGCCTAGATCTACACACAGTAAGTCAATGGGAGGAAATGGGCAGGTGAATCCGGTCAACATGAGTGCTTGTAGATTTTCACTTTTCTTTAAGCACTAAAAATACACATTTTTTTCAGGGCTTCATTTTTAGACCTAATCAAAGACACTCGGAGCATGGAGGATTATGTAGCTCACATTTTTTAAACTGTGGTTATTGTTAGCCTGTGGCTTTAATCAATTTGCCGTAATATTAATAATTGCCATTCCTAAAGTGTTACGGAATACTGAAAAAATCTGAAGTTTGTGATCCCCCATATTACTAGGGTCTCTGGGTATAAAATTAAAGCTCTGAAAACAAATTTCAGTTCAAAAGTGAGCGACATGTCCAGTTTTTCCTCCATATAGACTGACTGTGTTCTAAACTTTTCGTCCACGCTGATAATAATTCATTCGCCGATTTTTATCTGTAGGGGCCTACACAGTTTGCTCATAGCAGCATAACTGTCGATTTTGATTTCTTGAGTTTTTTTTTTTCATTCAAACACTTTCATATAGCAAATGGCATGAGTTTGATATGTTTTCAAAATGGTTCCTCCAAAATGTTATACAGTGCGTCTCAAAAAAAAATGGTCCAATCGGAAATTATTTTTTAAATATATGAAAATCATGTACAACCTAGTCAAGTTTGGTATTGTCATAGAGCTTAAAGAACATACTTTCCAGTGCAATTTATTTCATTTCATTTGGTTGTGTCAATCTTGAGATATATTGAATTTTCTGCAATGACGCGAAATCGCGTTCGTCCCAGTATACTGTATGTGCCGTAATATGTGCATGCAGTTACTGCATATTGCTTAACAAAGAAACCCCAATGAGAGTGTGAAAAGTATTTGTAATCATTCAATTTAGCTGACTGAATAGATTTTTTAGGTTGCACATTTCTGATTTCCTGTTATTTGAAGTACAAAGGAGGTACATAACTTTGACAAAATGGCTAAAATGAATGAGATGTGCAGATCTTCATGATGTCAGTGTGAATGCAGTCTGGTAAACAGAAGACATGAACATGTGCAATATCATTTCAATGCCGAGTAAGGGCTATTTGTATTTGATTTTTTTATTTACTAGATAATAGAAATAAACATATTGAAGGCAAAAAGGTATTTGTTATTAGTTTTATTATTGATTTTTATAATTCAATTTGCATGAGTTCTGGAAGTAACAATACCACCAATTCAGTTATCATTATGACCAATACACAAAAGTGGGACAAACTTGATTTTGCCTGACTGCACAAAAGTAATCATAACTTTTGACGTATAAAAGCAAATGGGATAAAACTAGGTTTATCAGAAAGAAAATTTATTCTGCTTTAATATGATACCAAATACACATACCTTTTGAAAAAATTACATACCTAAAATATTTTTCTCCCGATTGGACCATTTTTTTTTAGACACACTGTATAGTGTCTTTAAGTTTAATTTAGTGAGTCACATTAACAGGGTGACCCTTCAATAAAACCGGTGACTGACCAGTGACATGCCTGACCCATATTTTCGGACTATTATCCTCGCAATAACGTTACCCAAAGGAATTAAGGTCAGATTTTGGGCAAATCTAGCGTGACGTATGCACCCGACGGAGGGGAAGGGGATATATGGGGTACTTTTCTCCCCCTTCCCACCCCTCTGTTGTCAAAAAAAGTCCGTCAAAACATTTTCTGCTATTTTCTGAACATGTCTGGGACTGGACCCATAAAAATATGATTTTGTTCCAGTTGTTATCTCTGAATAAGTCTGTTTGTGAACAGCTGACATCCAATTTTGGAAATTACACTGAACATCAATGCATTTTAATTTGAAGATCCCTCGGAGAGCGATGTGAAACTATAACAAACATTTTCTGAGTGTTGTTCCAATCACTTGTATTCAACATTTTCGATCATTTTTAAACCAACGATAAAATAGCATGTGGGATTTCGGAGTTAACCTCCGCCATTTTGAAAACGCATGTCTAAACAATAAGTTATCACTAAAGCAATTGGTGTAACTCAGGACAATAATAACGGTCCCAAGCGTGACCTCAATTTTTTGCCCCTTTTCAGTTAATTGTTCGAACCATGTGGCACGTTTATCACGTGGTTCTTACATGTACATTATAAGCATGGAAGAGTTCAAGGCAAAACTGAATTTGCATCTGACAAAAATATCGTAGTTTATCGGATCTATTAACGTCTTTTTAACTGCTGATACTGTCTACTGACCAGTGGACAACGAGTCTGGTTCTAAATAGAGAAACTGGTACCAGGAAATATGAGAAGGAAGGTCCTAATTTGGAAAAAGAATGAAGGCCCTTGACATCAGGATTTTAGATTTGTAGTGCGACCTCGCGACTACGTCGAAACGCTCGAAAACAGTCGGAAGACTCTTGGACAATACGAACTTTTGTTAATTCGGCCAAACCTGCAATTCACACTTGCAGTTTTGTTGTTGTTGTTGTTGTTGTTGTTGTTGTTGTTGTTGTTGTCTACGTTGTGGCGCCTTGTTTTAACCACTGAGACCCATAGGCAAAACACTGTGTTAATTTTTATATGGTGCTGTCACTACTTCGTTCCGAAATGGTTAAACTGAATCAGCAAGAAGGTAACGAATACTCAGTCACGAGTAGAACGACGATGACGACGACGACGACGACGACTAGTTACATCATCTTTACAACGAACTCAACACAAAGTACGTATAAACAACAACAACAATGATTTGAACCGATATTGCTGCGGCGGTACACCGCGGTGTGGTGTCATGCAAGCCACCGGCCCGCATGCAATCGCGGAAATGAGACCTGTATAACAAGTACACGTGTCTTTTCGGCCGAGCGCCGCAGAGATCATTCGGCCAAAAAAGATTCACACGTCGGATAAAAAGAAAATTTCTAGTTGAGCGAAATCGAGAGAGCGATGGAGACGGTAAAGAATAATAAAACTTTACGTCGGTGCCGAGATTAGCCGAGCCAAATTGGATTTTCTGCCTAAGAAAATCAATGTATTGATCGCGCGAGAGAAGACCGGGAGTTGTGTGCTATCGGTTGAGTTAAAGACGAGCGAAAGGGCATCCTCCACTCTTCACCATGTCCTGTCCGTGAGAGGCCGGGATGAGGGGGAGTGAGGATACTGATGATGTCATGACTAAAATGATGAGAACTCCTCATATTAGACGAGTATTTTGGATAACGGTGGGAACTTCTTTAGTACACAGTTTTGCATTTATTCGGTTATCAACATAAAGAGGTCGTCTAAATGAAACACGAGGTTATAGAATGTTGTTTGTCATCGGGGTCGAGCTGACCACAGGAAACGCCGGGAGTTTCCCGACGGACTGGTCGATCAGTATGCCGACTTGCCTGTATGTAAATAACAATGATGACAATAACAGAAGCAGCAGCAGCAGTAAAAACAACAACGACGACAACAAAAACAGCAACAACAAACAAATAATAGTAGTAGTAGTAGTAGTAGTAGTAGTAGTAGTAGTAGTAGTAGTAGTAGTAGTAGTAGTAGTACATGTAGTAGTAGTAGTAGTACATGTAGTAGTAGAAGTAGTACATGTAGTAGTAGTAGTAGTAGTACATGTAGAAGTAGTAGTAGTAGTAGTAGTAGTAGTAGTAGTAGTAGTAGTAGTAGTAGTAGTAATAGTAATAATAATAAGCTAATCAATCTAGGGTCCGTCAGGTTGAAGTATTTGTTTTCCAGTCCACGCATTGTTACCATGGTGTTGATTACCTGCATAAATTCGTTTTGGCGCCATTTTTATACATCGTCTGCGTCACATGAGAATAAACACGTTATAGCATTATGTGATTATTAGGTCATTTATATCCGCAGATTTAGCCTAAACTCCGTACAAAAAGTGAAAGTAAAACGAGAATAGGATGAAAATTAACTTAATTTAAAATTCTGGTACTGTTTTTCCCGTCCATGTAGAAACATTGCCGTGATAGCTGGTAATAATTAAATAGCATCTTCTCTCTCTAGCCATCAGTTTAATTATAAAACCATCTCATTAAGGCCGAATATGCTCTTCATCATCACGTCCATAAAGCTGCCGACAAATTTACCTCAAAATAGCACTTTTCTGTCAAATTGTATTAGAAAATTTATATTAAATTGCGTGTAATGTACCATGCTTCGTTCGTTTATCCTCCGGCCTGTGTGAATTACTCCTTGGTGTAGTCACAACAGTGGTTGCAACAGCAGCAATAAAGTTCCAAAATGTAGAGGCCATGGTGGACCGCAAAACAGAAATACACTACAATCAGAAGTGCCCTCTTAGCCTGTGACCTTTCACCTTTGACCTTTCAAACCCATAATTAGTTTGACCTAACTTAGAATCATAATTTATATTTCTAGTGTGATCAACGATTCTTATCGTTCTTAAAGCAAAATTTACCTTTTAGGCCACCGTGGTGAATAACAGGAAAAATCCATCCATCCATCCATCCATCCATCCATCCATCCATCCATCCATCCATCCATCAATCAATCAATCAATTAAAGTAAATAAGTACATAAATAAATGAATGATTAAATCAATCAGCAAATAAATAAATAAATAAATAAATAAATAAATAGATAAATATTAAATAAATAAATGAATAGATAAATAAATGAATGAATAAATAAATAAATAAATAAACAAACAAATAAATAAATAAATAAATAGTTAAAAAAATAGATAAATAAATAAATAAATGAATAAATATACGCACAACAGCTACTTTGTCTGTGGGGATATACATGTATCCTGTAACTTCAATTTTGTTTGTCATCAAGTTTTGTTTGATTTTCTATACAATTGTAAAGCGCTTTGATATATGTTTGTTATGGAAAGCGCTATATAAATATAAGTTATTATTATTATCATTATTTGCATAACCAATGCCTACACATTACAATGCCAACAAAATAAGTGTGAATATCAATAGATAAACTTCACTATTTTTCATCAATTTTTTTCGCCCTAATTTTAGCATGTAAACAAAGCCAAGGTCTGTGTGACCACATCATAAATTTGGCACGGCCTACCTCATTGCTTATTTTGATAGTTATCAAAATTGATATTTTTGGAAGATGAAATAGAATTACTGGCGTTGTCCCACAATATGAACAATAATTCCTCTCAGCATTCCTTAACGGAAGGAAACTCATTACGATTAAAAGACAAAACAAACAAACTTTGAATAGAGGCCAAGCGTCTCTTTTACTTGCCTAAAAATTCACATTTTGTCAATTTACTGGTATACAGAAGAAAATACAATTAAGAACCCTTAGGAAAGTGTAGGATCTAGAAACGCAGTTTTAGTGGAATTATAGTAACCGTTAGACTTCGATTTGATTTTTTGTCTCCTAGCGACAAATTCTTCTTGTTTGATAGTCTATTTTTAGACAGTGCATGCATGGCGGTCTCACATGGACAATGCCACGCAGAGTTAAGAGCAATAGGAGTGTACACGTAGATGTCCCTACATTCTTTTTGTGCCTGGCATATGCCAGCAGAGAATTAGGTTAACTGTCTGGTATTACATAAGTACTGTAATCAGGTCATACTGGCCTGAAGTGGCATTTGAAGTTGAGTGTCTTGAACATACACTACACAAGTATTGTTTTTTTGCGCATTTTTTTCAAATCTACGTAATTTCTGATCTTTAGATTTTACAGGCAAGTCCTTTATAAAGAGCCTAATGGCATGAATAATGTTTTGCTGTGTTGTGGGAGGGTTGCAAATGAGACTCCCTACATTTAAAAGACAAACAAACTTTAAAGGCATAGTTTAACAATGTTTCCAGTCTTTTCTAAAATCTGAACTACTTCATACCCGTTTGTCCATTAAAGGAGGAGCTAATCAGCAACTAACAGGCATAAGTTAAGAAAAAAATTGAGTTCTTGCCAACCAATCAGATCGCACGTGCACAGGTCTGGAGATGACCACGCGTGACCGATGCATGCCACCCGACGTGTGTTAGTCGCGCCGTGGTAATGTATGCACTGTTTGAATCGATTAACTCCTCCCCCTATAGCTGTTTCTGCAAGTTCTGTCTTAGGGTAAAACTTAGAAAGACGTAAAATAAACACAGATTAACTAATTTATAGCTTGATGAGGGTGATTCACACAGTCACCTCTTATTTAGGGCTGTCTTTATCACCATGTACCATAATTCTCACAATATCTCACAATGTATTTTTTAAACTTATGTCTGTTAGTTGTTGGCTCCTTCTGCCTTTAACTACCGTACTGTGTTGAAATAAAGAATACACCGGATGTTTTATTCGTGTGAGATTCATATGTTGTTTAGTGAATGCAAAACTTTGTAAAGATTTCTTTTTTAAAAAAACATATTCTAAAGTGTTTATTTATCAATCCAGGCACTATAATAATTAAAGCTCATACAGTCCGACCGTAGTTATCCGGCCATCTCGTTACCGGGTTTATCTATTATCCGGGCTATGAACTTACCACTCACTGGCAGTAATTGATACACCTTTATTATTAGAAGTGTACAAAACTCTACACAGACATCTGCTGGGTATCAGGGGAACAGCAAATACAGTGTTACTTACTTGTGTGGGGGCTGTTTCAATTTGTGCATTGTCTGTGGTTTGTAACACCACAGTTAATGATGGATATCCCCCATTGGTACAAAGTGCTGTGTTTGTGCGTTATCTCATCTCTCTTATCCGACCATATCACTTATCCGGATAACTGAGGTCGGACTGTACATCAAAGTTTAACATAAACAAATGAACCCCAACAATGTTGCCGTTGATGATGTCTTTAAAAACAGGGCTTTTCCTATTCAGACTTTGTCGGTAATAACACATTATATCGGCCAAATTACATTCATGCCGCATTTGTACAGATGTTTGTTCCGATACTGTCAATCTCAAGGTCAGAAATATTGTACTATTCGATAAAGGTTTTGATGATTTTTTTTATTTCTTCACCCACTGTTTAATCGCCATTTGTGGAATGTGTGGGGGAAATGGTTGAATAATGGATAAAACAAAGTTTGGTTTAACAGAGACCGACTCTCCTATCCGAAGTTGTTATTTTTTTTTTAATTTTGATAACCAAGGTTAAATCAAATCCAACAAATTAAAGGCGCAATTTAACCAATGTTTCAGTAAAAAAAAATCTGTGCTACATAATCCTCGATGCTATACAAGTGACCCTGATAAGGTCCAGAAATGAAGTCACGCAAATTGTGTATCAAAACGATCATTTAGTGCTTTAAAATAGTTAAGATTGGGTCGGATGCTTAATTCGCGTGCGATATTTATCCCGACATAGTTATCTTGCTGCCAGTGGCAACGTTTTGTTTTGTATAGTAACTTTCCAAAGTTTTATATTCTACAGGATGTCTATTTGACAAGTTCATTCAAGCACTATTATGTAGCTGAGATATCAGAGTTTGACGATTTTCTTTTGTTTAAATTGAACGCCACAATGCCTTTAAAGGCACTAGATAACATTGTGGAAGCCCAATTTAAAAGAAAAATTATCAAACTTTGGTCTGTGACACATTTGACTGTGTTTAAGTGGACAAATTAACACCCTACAACACAAAACTTCAGGCAGTTATGCTTGAGTAAATGGGCACATCAATTATTGTCAGCTGATGAAAATTCTGGAATGCCGTCGTCTATGGGGGAAAATTAGAATGGTTACTCACTGATTTTACATTTTAAAAGTACATAATTATAATTTTGAACTGCATTTTTTTCAGGGCTTCAATTTTAGACCTTTTCAGGTAGCATGGTGCATCATGTAGCTCATTTTTTTAAAGTTGGAAACATCGTTATATGATGCTTTTAAAGTACATTCTTGAACATTATAACAACACACGTTCCCTCTACAATGGGGACCACTCCTTTCCCTATATACTTTGCGATCCCGCGCCGCTCCATTTTGTCAAAGCCACACACACGCACACAAATCACTGTCATTGTGTCATCTTGAATGTTCATCAAATGAATAAATGAACTTCGAAGAATTTTACGGATAATTACCCACCTCTAACAAATGTTTGGAGACAAAAGGGAGCTTTTCATATCGAACTGTTCTCTGATTATTGTAGTGCTATTTTTAAACTGAGCTTTAGAAAATAATGTTACGCTATTGCGTTTTATAGCTTTGCATGGGATATTATTTTCTCGATAAGATCAAATGACATTTCAATTTCAACGATTGTAAAGCTGCATGTTTGTGAGTAATGTCATAAGTAGAATTACCACCCCATTCGATGCACATATGCCCAAGGCTTGGACACTTGTCATAATCATAATCAGATTTGCTGTGATTTCTTAAAAAAAAAATCATCCATACCGTACAATTGCGACAGTGTTGGTTTATTTTATATTTTTAGTAACTAAAGCGGATATCTTCATACCCCTAATTTTTTTATCTTTTTCTTTTCACTTCCAAATAAACTTCGATAGCTTAAAGTGATAGGCTAACATTGTGGAGCTTCAATTTAAAAAAAAATGTCAAATTTTGATATCTTAACTACATAGTAATTTTCATATGGACAAATAAACACCCTAGAATAAAACAGTTTGGAAAGTTACACTGCCAATGACAAGTTATGCATGAATAAACAATTAAAACTCGGGGCGAGTTTAAATAGCCTATAGGTGTACACACAGTAAGTCTATGGGAGAAAATGGGCAGGTTAATCCGATCAACTTACGATTTTCACTTTTTTAAAGCACAAATAATTATTTTGAAATACAATTTTTTCAGGGCGTCATTTTTAGACCTTATCAAAGACAATGGTAGCATGGGGAATCATGTAGCTCAGATTTTTTAACTGTGGTAAATGTTAGCCAATACCTTTAAATCCGACAACCCGTGGATTTATAATTATGTAAGGCAGACGTTGACGTTTAAGTTTAATTTTTCTGATATGCTGTGTTTCAAGTTTTCATATATTTTTGATACGTTAATTTTAATAAGTTTTATCGTTGTCTTGTTCATAATGATTTTATGTCGTTATAATGTGAGCAGGGCCCCTTGCTAGATCAAATATTAAACTAAAGACTGTTGATATTCACCCCGCCGCGGGTCGCGCAATAGTTAGGATTTCGACGTGGCATGTCCCGGCGCTGGTTACTCAAGACTAATTATGTCAGTAGGGTTCCTCGCCGCTGTTGAACAGGGCTATCCGCTGAGAGAAAAATGAAATAAATTCATATACTGCTAAGAGTTTGTTTTGCTTTTGTTGATTTATAGTTGTTGGTAATGTTGTTCTTGTTGTTGTTGTTTGTGGTTTTGGTTGTAATTGTCATTGTTCGTGACAGTGTGGCATGGTATCAGCATTACTATCAGAGAGGAGGTCACAGCTTTGTCCTCACATTAAAGTTAGTTTTGGAAAACAAATGATTAGCATTGTTTGTAACAGCCACATTACGTGCAAGGTTACTCCGCACACCAATTCAAAACCGAAACAAACTAACCATTTCAATGACAAAAACTCATCAAATGCCCCCAATGCCCTGACCACACGATACCTGTTACATGTACAATGAACTTAAGTCGAACGTAGCATTTTAATTGTAACACAACATTATGTTATGCCCTCGTGCATTCCTACAAAAATCTTATTTTTAAGATTTCTGTTTAATCCAAACCAACCACACTGGTATGGTGGGGGCTTAATGTCAAAGTCAAAATTTGAAGACGTCCACTTGGGAAATGATTAACACCAACATTGCAAGCATTGTGCCACCAAACTGAATGTTGTATCTTTAAATAAACCCCCCACCCCCATGAAATTCATTTTTTTTTTGCTTAAAACCCCCCTCCCCAAACTGCTACCAAATGAAGATTTTGGTCAAAATGTAACATAAAGAACGGTAAGGAAATTGGGGATTGCAGTGAGGATATTAAGAAGATTTGCAGGAAGTATGTCAAAACTGTAACTGGGTTGTCATACAAACAAGGGGGGGCAGAGGTGTGGAGGGGAGACCCCCCCCCACGTTAGGATTTTTTTGAATACGCATTAAAAAAATGTGTTTTCTGGCATGGTAAATAGCCTACAATATTTAAATTCAATATAGAAAATTGTATATTCGCTATCAATATTTAGATTGCTTATGTTATTTTTTAAAATACAATTTTCATTGTGAAACACTTTTGTGCCGATTTTTATTTTTTTTAATTTATTTTTTTTTTTTTTTGGGGGGGGTCGGGTGGGGGCTTGACTTGAACAATTTAAAGGTCCCCGAAGTCCCATTAATTCTTGTTGAGGTTTATCTTCAACAAGAAGAATAAAAACTTCCCACTAAACTACTTGATGTTGGAAAAAAAAATATGGAAAAATTTACACCAAAGTAACACGGCTCCAACTTCAATAGAGGACCACACCAACAGGTGTTGAAACAATACCGGGCCGGTGGTATACCATTGCAATTAACACCAGCGGTGTCAAATCAACACCATGCAGAGTCATAAAATTAACACCAGCGCAGCGTCACAAACATCACCAGCTGTAGTGTCAAATTAACACCAAGAAGTGCCAAGTGATTGCTTTTCTACACCACCACAGTGTAGTTTCAACACCTCTCGGTGTGGTCCTCTATTGAAGTTGGAGCGGTGTTAGATTTAACACCCGTTGTGTTAAATCTAACACCGCTCTTTTTGCAGTGTATAGGGCCTATATAATGAATTCGATTCAACCATGAAAGAAACATAATACAGGTTATACTGGAAAAGAAATGACAATAACTAATTGTAGACTTACAGTAAAACTAATCGTAAGAAACACTGTCTGAATAGTTCAGACTCCAGATATGATGACGTCGTTTGAAAATAAATTTTGAATAACCCCGTCTGCTTGAGTTTATGTCGTTTCATCTCAAAGCAGGCGCAACTGATGGAGTCGATCATCGGATGACTATACCCTTCTTCTCATGATGCAATAAAACTGAGTGAACTTTTACCTTTAAAGGCATCGTATAACAATGTTGCCAGTTAAAAAAAATCTGAGCTACATGATTCCCCATGCATGCTCCGGTGTCTCTGATAAGGTCTAAAAATGAAGTCCTGAAAAAATTGCAGTTCAAAACGATCATTACGTGCTTCTAAAAAGTGAAAATAATTGTGAGACCATTCCAGTTTTCCCCCATAGACTGCTGTGTAGCAGAATTTCTATCAGCTGAGAATAATTCATGTGCCGATTTTGATCTGTACATAGTTTACGAGTGACAACATAACTTTCTAAAGTTTTGTGTTCTGTTTATTTGTCCATCCACACACTGCCAGATATTTCAGATAGATGTGACAATTTTTCAAATAAGGCTTCCACAATGTTATATAGTGCCTTTAAAGGCATCGTAAAAAGTCTTTCTCTACAGAGTTTTACATTAAAAACCTGGGCTATATTATTCCCATGCTATTAGTGTCACTGACAAGGTCTGAAATTGAAGCCCTAAAAAAATTGCAGTTTAAAACAATCATTAAGTGTTTTAAAATAGTGAAAATTATTGAGAGAGCATTCCAGCTTCCCCCCATAGATTGCAGTGTTGCAGAATTTCCTATCTGCTGAGAATAAATAATGTGCCAATTGGTATCAGCACATATTGTACTAGTGACAGCATAACTGTCCAAACTGTTGTGTTCTAGGGTGTTTATTTGTCCATCCAAACACTGACAGATATGTCAGATAGCAAAGTGTGACAATTTTTCAAATAAGGCTTCCACAATGTTATAAAGTATCTTTAAAGGCATCATTTAACAGTCTTTTCTGCAGATTTTTACATTAAAAACCTCGGGCTATATTATTCTCAATGCTATTAGTGTCTCTGACAAGGTCTTAAAAATGAAACCCTGAACGATGCCTATTATTAGTGCTATTAAAAGTGACAATCTGTGAGTTACCGCTTTAACCATACTAGTTTCCTGGACTTTAGTTGTGTAAAAGCATGTGTTACAATGTAGTGTCCACCGGATGCTTAAAGGCATCGTATAACAATATTTCCATTCTAAAAAAATGTGAGCTACATGATTAAAAATCCTCAATAAGTGCTTTAAAAAGTGAAAATTATTGAGAGACCATTCCAGTTTTCCCCCACAGACTGCTGTGTAGCAGAATTTTCTATCAGCCGAGAATAATTCATGTGCCAATTTTGATCTGTACATATTTTACGAGTGACAACATAAATTTCTAAAGTTTTGTGTTCTAGACTGTTTATTTGTCCATCCAAACACTGCTATTTCAGATAGATGTGACACTTTTTCAAATGAGGCTCCCACAATGTTATATAGTGCCTTAAATTGGTCTTAAATCACCTACAGTCAAACCTGTCTTAGCGGCCACATCTATATAGCAGCCAACCTGTCTATAGTGGCCACTAAAATAACTCCCCCTGGAGACAGATCATTTGTTAAAGAACCTGTCTATAGCAGCCACCTGTCTATAAAGGCCACAATTTTTGTTTCCCTTGGGTGGCCACTATAGACAGGTTTCACTGTATTTTGAAAAAGACCTATCAGAGTACATACATGTAAGTGACTGCCCTTATGATAATCAAAGTTTTTCCGTTTTTAACTAATTGAAAACTGCTTAATCTATAATTTAGTTTAAACGATTGAACCTCATGATAAACGATATCATCAAAGGAAAGTGGTCTTATAATAGGCAAGGAAATAGTCCTCAACATGAATAAAATGATACAAAAATCACAAATACTGTACAATATCTTTGCTTAAGAAGCTTGACGGCCAAATAAGCCTTCCTGTTATATTTCTACTCCCAGATATCAATCAGACACGAAAATATGTTACGCAGTTTTGCGAGGATTAAGTTTCTATCGCCGTCATAAACAATAGTATAATGCATACTCTTTGAAATACGAATACTCCCACATTGGATGAACATTCTAGTCAATGCAGATATTGGTATGCCTTTTAGCCCAATTGGTTCTCGATATATATTGGACTGATCCCAATCTTGTTATTTCCCTTTAAGACTGTATTAACGAGCTGTAAAGTCGTACCATTAGCAGTTAGCACAACTATAATAATTCCCAGGGTTACTTACTGATGGGGGGGGGGGATCTGGCAATTCTGAGATGGAAGTGTAACCGCCGAAACACGAAAGAAATAACCTGGTCAAGTCAGGCCAGTGTTTGTGTAAGTGGTTGTGTTAGTGTTTGTGTTTGTGTTG
>JZLH01S0552057.1:55097-69068 GCA_001188425.1 Eucidaris tribuloides
AGTACTAACCTGCACACAGATGTGCTTCTAGTTCCAATACTTTGCTTAAGGTTCTTAGAAGGTATTTTTCTTCTACATACCACTAGCGGAATTTGCACAATGTTGGTTTGTAGGCAAGCAAAGAGATGCCCTGCCTTTAAAAGAACTCGTTGGAGAGTGGCTGTGTAACTGCAGAAATGACAAATCCGTTATTTCTAATTATGGGGACAACACCTTTTCAAAAGTAGGGGGTACCAACGGGGGACTCCTTGATGCCCATGCCCTTTCTCTCATTGTTTGCAGTACCCTACCCCATTTTTATTCTGACATCATCTCCACTTATTCATTCATATGAATACAGGAAAACATTATGAACGCACCATATATTGATAATGACAGATTCGGCGCTTTTGTCTTTATTCTACGGTTTTTGCGGTTAAGATATATTTGAACCACTATGCTTATCAACGATTACGATAGCCAGAGGCTCACGAAAGTCACGCACACTAGATTTTGAGAAATATACTGAATCAAAATGATTGATTCATTCCTCTTTCTGTATATATTATGTTTATATGTATCCATTCATCCGTTTATGTATTCATTGATCCCATTATCCAGGGTATCTGCCCATTTTGTCCTGGGGAAATGATAATGAATCTAACACCTGCCCACATTGGATAAAGTAAAAGACGTACAGTTTCACAAGCTACCAGGGGCGGCGGAACGTATTTTCGTTTGGGGGGGCAAAGCCAAAAAAGGGCACTTATGTGTCAAAAGGGGCATTCGGAGCACGCACATATTTTCACCACCAGATTACGTTTTTGATTGAAGTAGCTAATTTTCCGCGATAATATGTAACTTGAGCCAAATGTTTTTGAAGGGCATTTGTGATTATGAAAACATGAAATATATATCTACTCCGCGAGCGAGCGTAGCGAGCGAGCGGTTTGGGAAAATTTGAAATTTTAAGTTGTAAAATTCGCTTTGTGGTCTATTCTGGCGCTAATTACAAGTCAGAATTTTTTGAAGTGTAGCAAAACCTTTTTGAAGGGGATTCCTTATTTTCATAAGCATGAAATAAACATATATCTTCTCCGCGAGCGAGCGTAGCGAGAGAGCGGTTTTGGAAAATTTGGATATTTTGGGTTGTAAAATTCGCTTTGTGGTCTATTCTGGGGCTAATTACAACTCTACCGTACCCCATCTGTACGATATAGCGCATCTAAATATACTTAGTGATTATGCAGTCATGCTGTATATTGTAGATTAGGGGCGTCGATCCATTTTTGGGATTGGGATGGCAAAAGTAAGAAAAATTTCAAAAATATTTGACGCACTCCGCGCGCCATAATGTAGTATAGAACTTTGCGCGCGAAGCGCGCCGAAAAAATTAAAATTGAATATGTTTAGTAGTATTTTCTATATTAATTTAATGATTTTATTGTGTCTTGCACTATTTTTAGACGATTCCTTGCATTACGTTTCATGAATTTTTCAAGTTGTCAAAATTATTTGGGGGGATCGATGTTTGCCCCCCCCCCCATATTTTCAGAGGGCCCAATTTTGCCCACCCCCGAGGGCACTAAAGTTAGAGGCCAAATGCCCTTTTTAGGTACTGTACCTAAAACATGTAACATAATTTGCCTCTTCGTTGAACAAAGTTTTCCGCTTTTTACGACGTACCCCGGCAGGGGCGAAAATACATAGAATATAAAAACAATGACAAAAAGAAAAAAAAAATCACCTTTAGTTGCGTTTTATTTAAAAAAAATAAATCAAATCAGCTTAACTTAGTATGGGTAGGCCTACAAAACAAAAGAAGGCACATTTAATTTAGAAAAAAGTCACTATTTTGTCTCGGTGAAATGGGGGAGGGGTAGTGGGGCAAACAGTAGGAGGGGCGCTAATTTTGCTCGGCCGCCATGAGGGCATTAAGATGAGAATGCCTAAATGCGCTTTTTACGAAGCAACAATGTCCGTTGAACATAATTTAGCCCTATTATGTCTTCTTGTACGCGTAAACAGGGCCTCTGGCTGCCCTCGTCAGGGGCAAAAAAGGTAAGAAAATTAATGGAAAAGAAGAAACTAATAACATAAAATATAAATAAATAACAAAAAGAATCAAATTCAGGAAACAAAAACGCCGTAGATTAAAAAATATGTGTGCCTTTTTTCAACAAAGGGCACATTTCAATTTTGAAAAGGGCATTTTTTCTATCGGAATTTTTTTTGGGTTTTTTTTGGGGGGGGGCAAGTGCCCCCCCTGCCCCCCCCCCCGGTTCCGCCGCCCCTGCAAGCTACATGTCCCCGCCTCTTATTATTATTTTGATTTACATCGCACATCACTTTTGGTGTTCGGTTTGATTGTTATAGGAAAGGTTTATTATTTATGGGACTAAAGAAAAAAATGGTATGTTGTTGTTACGAACATGACTGGACAAATCCGACAAACAACAAATTCCCGTCACACCCGTAACCTACAAACATGACAGTCACGCCAACATCACGCCACAAATGACGATTTTTTTTACTCGAAGTTACCGTTCTCCATCTTTATTCAGCTCCCATCTTGGATGTTTTTCGGTCAGAAGACCCAAGTTCATTTAAGGCCACGTGACGTATTACCATATTCAGATTTACATGTAGTTATTTGCATAGTCCTACTCCTAACAGTTGTATTGATTTATTGTAGGTCGATTACGTGTTACATTGTATGTGATATGTTTTGATGGGTTACTCACCCGTGTTTATTTGTCTGTTTTGCTTTCTTACTTCTTCTAGAATCAAGTACATTGTTCAGGGTTTCTGCTGTGAAAATTTCATGGTGAGATGTTCACTACTTTTTAAACGAACCATTAGTATTCGCTATGGCAGGCAAATCTATTATGTAGCTTTGCATGGATCTAATTTCTATATCGGAGTCATACACTAATTCAGTGTCGATATACGCATGCTTAATTGCTTCTCCTCAAACAAATTCAAGAACCCAGCATGGATAAACAGTCTTGGTATATGTTACAACTCATTTGGAACCTGAGGTATTTTCGACTTCTTCCAATCTATAACCACTGCAATGCAATTGATTATTATCATAAATGAATTGCAGTGTCCAATCTTTCCCAAACAAATGTCTACATACTCTGTAAAACAATACCGTATTTTTTAAAGAAGAAACCATAAAAATAAGAATTTACCGTGAAAGTGTTTTACGATAATTTCCTGGCAACTCGCTACCCGGGATTTCGCCGTAATTTTTACGGTTCACTGTAATTTTTACCGGTTTTTCACCGTAATCGCTTATTTTTACTGTTTTTTCAGAGTAAAATTGGGTCTATCGTAAAAATTACATTGACATTACCGTATTTTTTTTTCTTTTACTGTTTCCCCGTAAAAAATATGTATTTTTTTAACAGTATCGGATCTGCTCTATTTTCTGGCCTAGTTATTGTATAACAGTTGTACATTGTGCTTATGATTTTGTGCACTGTGCGAATAATTTGTGGAAATGTCAAATCAATCAATCAATCAATCAATCAATCAATCAATCAATCAATCAATCAATCAATCAATCAACAAGTAAACTTTACATGAGGACAGGATGCCACAGCGTTGTAAATGAAATCAGCACCAACGTATCCATTCAAGATGGACCAGGATCGTATACCCAAAGTACCCCTAAGAAGGACGCCACTCGGTAAGAGGAGGCCTGGTAGACCAAATATCACTTGGCGGATCCGGACGACTGTACTGGCAGAGCTGACTCCAATAAATCTTACTTGCGGTCAAGCACAATCCACAGCTAAGGACAGAGACAGATGAAAATAATTCATTGTGGCTTTATGTCCCATCAGGAACGAGGAGGGTCAAGTAAGTAAGTAAGTAAGTAAGTAAGTAAGTAAGTAAGTAAGTAAGTAAGTAAGTAAATAAATAAGTAAATATGTAAGTAAGTAAGTAATACGGTAAAGTAAGTTATAAGTGGGTAATAAGTAATTAAGTTAGTAAAGAAGTAAAGACAGTAAGTATGTAATGAGGTAAAGTAAGTCAGTAAGTAATTTTAATTACTTATAACTTACTTAACCTCATTAAATTTAAAACTTACAATTACATTAAAACTTAATCTAGTCATTAAAGACTGTGTCATTGATTTGCACGTCAAAAAACATCTGTATGAATCAAATCAGCTAAAATCATATCCAATGTGAAGATTAATATAAATAAACACCTCTCACAGAAACTTGGGGTAAAATATTGAGTTTTGGTGAAAATCTGGACGGTTAAACTTCATTCTTTTTCAAATTGCTCAGGAGCAATTTAAAAAAAATCCGCGACGTCAAACGTGCACGTGCCGTTCGAAAATGGTCCGATCAGCCGTTAGACAAAGGTCGCGCAGGGGATAGCCGTTAACCAATCAGAGGGCCGCGCTGGTCTTGCTACGGTGCACAGTAACCGCGATTTGCAGTTTGAGCAAAATTGAAACTCACAGAAAGAACAACATTCTGGTAACATGTCGTTATTAGTTTTTCTCATAAAACAACAAATTTATGACGTATGGATCTCAGACTTTCAACACACCATTTGTAAGTACTAAACTACCGTTTGGTATTGATAATGAAGGGAAGTAATGGACTTACACATCCCTGACACAATCTTTAAAATAAGTAAGTAAGTGTAAGTAAATAAGTTAGTAAGAAAGCAAGCAAGTACCAAGGTGAAGTATTTAATTATAAGTAATAAGTAAGTAATTAAGTAAGGAAAGTAAGTATGTAAGTAAGTGATAAGTAAGTAATACGTAATTAAGTTAAGTAAGTAAGAAGAAAAAAGTATGTAAGTATGTAAGTAAGACAAAATTCCAGTGTTATGGGCAGTTTCAAGAGAAGTGGTCGGAGATGACCTGTCCAGGTTATAGATTTAAGGTATTGAGTCCTGCACAATTTTCTAGGTTACTAAATGCGTTGTTTGTGGATATATTTGTGCGAACGCATTCTACTCATTGAGCTAATGCATTCTACCCAAATTCACCAAGTTTGGTCCCCGGGGGGGGGGGTCGCTCTCCCGTGTCCGACAACCTCAGAATATGGACGCCCTAAACTGGCCGTAACGTACATAACGCAACAGAGGGTGGCCTGCAACCCTAAATGGCGTAATACCCTAAGTGGCGTAAACAGTGAAATTAACTCGCCTAATACCTCCTTGCTATAGCTGTGCACGCACACATTAACAGTAGGCACACATGAGAGAGCCGAGTCTCTTCATGCACAGTAAAGATTGCATAGCATAGGCCTATTCGGCAACCTGCAGGTGTGTGTGCACACGGGCTGTCTAGCAGAGCCAGGTGTAAGATACTAGCAAGGGAATGCACTATTAATTTCTGACCATTCTACCATTCCTTGGGGTCACTTTTGTAGAATTTTGACAGCATGTCTAAAATGAAGGACACAGCAAACTTCTCCGTTTAGGTATGCAGGTGTGTCTTTATTCAGCTCCTGTTCATAATCGGTTTACTATCAATTCTGATCGATTGCATTATTATACGACATCACCCTTTCTAGGATCAATACGTAGCATTTTCAATGGATTTCATTATTTGCAGTTAGAGTCCAGAATAATATTTTCCATTTTTTAACCATATGTATTGTCAAACTATACAGTCTTTAAATGTCCGAATTCAAGTTCCAAAAGTACTTTGATCAAAATTTACTTTTATTGTATCCATTATTCTTTTTAGTCCATATGGCTACTTTGACCTCTTTTATTTTACCGTTGTTCAAAATCCTATGAAATGTTTTCAAAGCCAGTCCCAATTTGCTTTATTTTTTTTAACATCTTAGAGGTTCTTCCACTGGCCATTTGATAAAACTGTCTCCTTTGAGAAATCGGTGGAGATTGCTGCTGGTTCCCATCTCTCTCAGGAGTTATCACATCATACTAAAGTAGCGGAAAATCGGTAGGTTTGCATTTCACAATCTCCGTTGTCTTGACTTAGATGTTCACACTCAAAGTGCTGTGGACGAAAGCGCCAATGATTGTTGTACTGGTTGCATTAACTCTCAATGCCATAAATTACTTTTTCCCCTGGTTGAAGCTCTGGAAGGTATGTGACTCGATGGCGCCCGTTGTAGCTCTCGGTTTGCTGAGATCTGTAACGCCTGTCGCAGTCATGCAGTTCTTTGATATTTGGATATTCTTGATCTAGCTGAACTGGGTGCGACCCGGGGCTGCGACTTACGACGGTAGAGTAGTACACAATTGACGTCCCATTAGCAATTTCGTGGGTAAATAATACTAAATATGTGTCGAGCGATACGCTAACAATGCAAGATACTGATCTTTCACTTTATAACCACATTACAACCAGGTCCATACTTAAGGCTTTTGTTTCACTTTTTGTCAGTTTTTCGCTTTGGGTTTAGCTCCCCTTACCTGCTTTCTTGTTCAACCGCAGGTGTGTCCGACGGTCCGACAGTGTTCGCTCAAACTATATGTGTAATGAAACTATTAACGATTCCACTTCCTTCTGTTTTCTCTGATTGAACATATTCAGAGATCACATTGTGGCAAATGTTTATCAAAGTCAAACTGGCACTGGCACTGTTTCTGCTGTTCATCACTTAATTTGACATTTTGAATGCAACAAGAATATCAGAATCGATTTGATCACCCATTGAATAAACCAGAGTATTCACTTGCGCTTCACTCTGACATTTATACAGTTCAGATGCTTGTCTAAATCTCTCGACTCAAATATTCTAATCCAAGCCTTCGGCCAGTTGCCATCGCACACAGTCACTTACGCGAATACCAACATGTGGGACCGTAAACATACATATATCGAGTGTTGCATTCGACGTCCAATTCTTCCTTCTTTACTCGAGTGTAGAGCAAAATCCTTTATCTCAGAAAGTTCAAATAAATTCCACTACTGTGTAGCGTTTTGACAGCACGTCTAAAATGAAGGACATAGCAAATTCGGCTCCGTAAGAAGTACTTAGGTAAGTTATTGTGATTGCGTCTACGGAGTACGGGCTTCTTTCAGAATCAGCTGATTCTGATCGATCCGGTTCACAATCGGTTTACTATCGGATCTTATCGATTGCGTGCATGCTTGCGGCCCCGTTCTGCTTCGACGCGTGCGTCGTGTGGAAAAATGAACCTCTAAATGGCGTAGATATAAATCTACTCAAATTTACACCCCTAAATGGCGCAAACTACATAACCAAATTAGCAACCCTAAATGGCGTTACATGTGAGAAAAGGCTACCCTAAGCGGCGATTGCCGCGAAATTGTGCTGAAAAGCAAGCCTATTTTTGCCAAGACTCGAGAGTCAGTCCGATGCTGAAAAGAGATCCTTTTACGAGCTATTTTCTGGACGCGGGTGCGTAGCAAGGCCGTGTGAGAGGACAGCCCTGGGGTTTGGTCTTTGATTGCAAACTAGTCAGAAGCGGTTCTAGTCACCACAAGATGTTTCATCAAGTTGCCCGCTCGTGCTATTTTGAGATACAACTACGCACTTCTACCTCTTTGGAACCATAATATGTTAAGGAAACAATGAGTAATAAGTAAAAGTTTGAGGTTTGTATTAGGTGAGTATAATAAACCCATGTTTCGAAACCTTACGAAGGGAAAATGTAACCAATGATATTCAAACACATCCTCATTTCAAGCCCATCTAATCTCCGGTAAGAGTTTATACTAACTGAGGTAAATATCAAAGACTTCAAAGTTGCATTGGTTCTCGCGTCATCTTCGACCGACAGAGCATTCACATTAAATGTTTTACCTAAAAATAAAACGGCTTTTACTCACTTAATCAATTCATTTCCTGTACTTTGTCCGGTTTGGTGAGGTTTCGCGCCTTTATGGGAGGACGCAGTTATTTTTATCATTGAGGTCTGATTGTGCACTCTCACTAGAGGAAGGAAAGGGAACTGTCTTGGTTAGATATTGGATGAAATCATTTGTTGTTAGTTTGATTGGTCGATTGGTTGGTTTGTTGCTTGACTGTAGCTGCATCTCTTCATGGTTTCTAGGTTGATTTTGTGGCTTGTGTGTTTAGTAAGATATGTTTCCTCGTAAAAACTTCATTCATAAAACCGTAAATGAAATTCGTTTTTTTTCCCGACCAGACTTTTGGCAAAAGTTTAATAAAATATGTCAATCAATCGACTATCTCATCCAACGACTGTGATGTCGCACAATGGCATAAGCATTGCTTTGATCTTGTTACACATAGCTTGTGTTCAGTTGGTAAGAGCGTAACAACTTTAAAGGTCCACTGTCAAGGGTCAACTCAACCACAGAGAGGATGTCAACCAGTCCTGGAATACAGAACATGGACTGTTGAAGTGCCACAGTGTACACATTGTGGGAGGAAAACAAATATTGCATTTTCCACACTCTCATGGTTGTTTCCGTTGGATTATGGGTGTCATTAGTGCACCCTTTCTATGATTTTAGTCAAAAGAGGGCGCTTTTCATCCTGTCATGATAATGGGCCTTTAAAGAACTGGCTTCACAAGAGGCTTTCAAATTGCCGACATCATCCTTGCATCGTTGTCAAGCTGTTTGATGAGCAGAGCATAAGCTAAACGGCAGCTATCAAGATAAAACACTATACTCTTTGAGTATCTCACTCTGTATTGTCTAGTCCGTAATGGAAAATAGTTATTACTCAAATTTAACTCTTTGTATTCAATATAATGCACATCATTTTCCATATTAATCATTTATACAATAAGTATTTGAAGAAATTGCACTATTAAAAATACGGGGTCGGACCGACTTGAATACGGGTCCGTTAGGTTCGCAATCCGACAAAAATTCGGTATGACCAGGAACTGGGTCGGATTTGACCTAACTTTGGTCAGATGACATCCAAATCAGGGTCATATTTCACCCGGATGTGACACCATCAGATCCTTTTTCGGAGTAAGTCTGATCTCTTGATTTCAAAGTGAGAGGTTCCAATGGGTATAACACTTCATCTGCAGTACCTCGCTCCACCCATGGGTAACTGATAGGATCAGTCTAAATCCTGTTTTAAGCTTGAGCGCCTTACTTATCAGAGCAAGGAATACTTGCACTCCTCAGAGAATGGTAGTTGTGCACACCTGTGCAGACGTGATATGGTCCAATGATCAGAGAAGGTGAAATCATGAGAGAGTGCCTTAAAGATTTATTCCAGGATTTGCAAGTCCACCACTTCCCTTCATCATCAATACTCAACGGTAGTTTAGTACTTACAAATGGTGTGTTGAAAGTTTGAGATCCATGCGTCATGAATTTGTTGATTTATAAGATAAACTAATAACGATATGCCTATGCTGTCAGAATATAGTTCTTTCCGCGAATTTAAATTTTGCCCGAATCGCGGATCACGGTTATGTGTAGGCGCGCATGACCAGCGGAGCACACTGATTGGTTAAAAGGCTAAACTCAGCGCGACCTTCGCATAACGGCTGATCGGACAAATTTGGACGTAACAGAACGGCCGTGCACGTTAAAGAGAACATCCAGTAGGTTGATGCTGAAAAATCGTTTCATCAAAATTTCAGCATTTCAATTGGTTTCGCAGGTGGAGTAAATAGCATTTTGCATTATAATGTGGGACTAATTACATTCATATGCAATATAAAGCTTGAGGAATTTGCAGTTTGAGTACCCGTCGGAGTAAGCTCGTTGGCTGCAGTTTGTGATGGCAACAATTACCTTAGTCCGCACGTATTGATTTCTGTGTTAGTACTGTGTCGTAGTGGGGATTTGTGTAATCAGATATGTCCAAAAACGAAGTGTTCATGTTGTTTTCAAATCTACCTCTCCTGTACTGTATGTGAGCATTTTTAGAAACATCTGTCACAGAAGGTTTGAGAAGCAGTTGATTAAAAAATGTTGTGATTCTGGCAAGTAAACTGAAGCCAGTACTGTGAATTCTTCTTTACGTCCTTGTAGACATTTTGGAAGTTTAAATGTCCAGATTTTCCACCAAAACTTCGTATTCTACCCAAAGGTTCTATGACAGGTGTTTATTTATACTAATCTTCACATTGTGAACGATTTGAGCTGATTTCATTCATTTTGCCGTTTTCTGGCGTGCAAATCTCGTACTGTGTCTTTTAAGGCCAGTGGCATAATTTGGAAAAGTGAAAAAAAAAATGGCTCAAGAATCACAAAATGTATACATCAGCTGGAGAGTATCTCCTGGCTGGAAGGATTTGTATTGAAGTTGTGTACTTGAGGAGAGACAAACACACATTCATTTCCCAGTATTGAATTAATCTGGTGCCCCGACAAAAAATTGATCCCAAAGAAAGCTATACAACAAATTCGCCTGTCACAATGACTACTGATGGAGATTGTTTGAAAACAATTGAACATTAATTGGCCATAAAATTTAGAAAGCAAAAACCTGAACAGTGTTCTTGATTCCACAGTAGTTTTATTCGAAAGTAAGGCTTTCTTCCAATCCTACTATTTAAAGTTAAAGGCGCCGATTCGAGAATATAGACCAATAACTTACAACTATTACAGTTAGTCCCATAAATAACATCAACAAATTGGTGATCTATGTATCTTGCTTTGCAATAAAATTTTAAGCCAAAAGTCACGAAAGTGATATTTATCACCTGTTGAAAGTAAGTTATTTATTTGTACTTTTAAGCATATTCAATACAAGTTATCGCTTTTGTGTATCCATAAGGTGTTGTAATATAAACTATTTCGTAATGCACATATTGCAAATGAATTAGAAAAAATATTAAAAGAAATTTCCATTTTTCTTCGGATGAGCTAATTATTGATTAAATTATAGACGTAGTGATCTAAACTGGCTTAAGCCTAAATTTTATCATCAGAAATTAGAGTAATAAATTAGAGTATAATTGTAGGCGATTGGAACCAGAATTTTGAGAGAGAAAATTTACTCCTCAATTCAATTCATCGGCTGTACATGATTTTGACGATTATTTCCTGAAAAGTATTGTCCACAAATGGCACATTATTATGCTCACAGTAACGGCAGCCTCAAAATCAAAGATTAAAAGCAATATCCAAGCACGCCTAAATATACCAATCAAAATTTCTCTGATTCTTTCCATTTACAGATCTACTCATGCCCATTTAGAAAATAATATAATCGTATCCCTTTCTGGATGTTCCTCATTGAAATAATCATCATATATAGCTCGAATCTTGTGTTATGTTGAATGATCTTTTTGCGTGTTTCATATTAGTAATAGGCGAATGAAACATTTACGGTCACTCACCTTAAAGGTGCAGATGTATGGAACGCAAACTTGTACGCTCAAGGATGTGATTGTATACACATAATGAATGTTTCTGAGTTCAATGGTACGAATATTTTCATGAGTTGAATGATCAAACGTTTGCCTCATCGAATGGAACGCTTAATCTTTCAACGAATAAAAATATGTATACTTGAACGAATGATGAAACATTCATTATTGGTTTTATACAACAAGTAAAGTAGATCTTTGTCATTTGATTGGAGAATTGTAAAGTATGAAAAACATAGCCATACATATATTCTGATTCTCTTTCTGGCTTATTCACAAGTTCAGCATGTTCAGTGTGCGTGTGTATAGTCAATGTCTCTGCAGTTTCCTCAGTTCAGTCTAAATTTAATAAATCCCTATCAAAGCAGTCGAGTTATGTGTGTAGCGCACACTGTGCGCGCTGCACACAGTTACATGTATTACGTAGTATGCACATTGCGACACACAGTACGGTAACATTGCGAACCGTAGAATGGGACGAAAATGGAACCAACATACATGCAAAAATAAACTAACATACATGCAAAAATGGAACCAACATACATGCAAAAATGGAACCAACATGCATGCAAAAATGGAACCAACATACATGCAAAAATGAAACCAACATACATGCAAAAATGGAACCAACATACATGCAAAAATGGAACCAACATACATGCAAAAATGGAACCAACATACATGCAAAAATGGAACCAACATAAATGCAAAAATGGAACCAACATACATGCAAAAATGGAACCAACATACATGCAAAAATGGAACCAACATGCATGCCAAAATGGAACCAAATTTCACGCTGCGCTGAATGGATTATATTTATTGAATATCATGTGCCCAGCAATCCTACAATCAAATGACAAGGATCTACTTGTGTGTTGTATAGCGTGTCCCAGAAAAAAATGTCCCACTCGTAGACAATAGAATAATTACCAAAATCAAGTTTTATACTCAATTTACTTTACATATTTAGAAAGCCCATTTAATTTTGTAGTTCCTGTGAAAATTTAAAAGGTCTCGCTTAAAGGCATCATATAACACTGTTTTCAGTTTTAAAAAAATCTGAGCTACATGATTCGTCATGCTACCAGTGTATTTGATAAGCTCTAAAAATAAAGCCCTGAAAAAATTGTAGTTCAAATCGATCATTAAGTGCATTTAAACAGTGAAAATCATTGACCGACCATTTCAGTTTCCCCCATAGACTACTGTGTGGCAGAATTTTCTTTCAGCTGAGATTCTATTCATCTGCCGATTTTTATCTGTACATAGTTTACGAGTGACTGCATAACTGTCTAAAGTTCTGTGTTCTATGTTGTTTATTTGTCCATCCAAACACTGTCAGATACATGTATGTCAGAAAGCATAGTTTGACTTTTTTTTTAAATGGGGCTTCCACACTGTTATATAGTGTCTTTAATTGATTTTGAGTATACACTATACAGGCTCTTCTGTAACAGCAGTGCTTTCCGGCCCATTCCAAGTTTACTAAAAAGAAATGCACACTACAGACACACCACGCATTATTCCATGCTTCACTTTCATGTCTTGTTGTTATAATGTAACTAAAGTCAAGTTCATACACTTTTTAAAATGAAAACTAATCAAAATTCAGTTTCACTGGTCATGTTTGCTTTCAGGATGTGTTCCATTTAAAGTATGTCCTTCAATGTCCAGCTTGTAAACCTTCATTGTTCTCCTGCACATCCTTCTACCTGATTAACATTCAGGTTGATGCATTGATGAAGCACTGCAAACTTGGTATGGACTGAAAAGCAGTGCTGTTACATAATGGACTGTGTATTCAAAACCAATGAAGCGAGACCAATGAAATTTTCACAGAAGTTAGAAAATAAAATAAGCTTTCTAAATATGTAAACTTAATTGAGTATAAAACCAGATTTTGGTAATTATTCTCTTGTCCACGAGAGGGACATTTTTTTAACTGGGACACGCTGTGTAATATAAATTTATGCCCCAAAGAGTTCAAATCGCAATGTTTTGCTCACTACACATCATAAATGTGTTTTTAATACAAAGTAACAATCATAAAGTGTTACTGGTTTTGCATCTGATAAAGAATGAGAATTTAAATGCATTTTCTCGGTGTGTACAATGCAAACCAAAGAGCACACCTACGAAGACAAACAGACACACTGACTATACACAAACAAAAAAGAAAGTATTCAAATGCAAATATGGTACAGTAAAGCTGGGATGTGGCATTTTCGATCAAAACAAAGCCGTAAAACAATATGTGCCACTTGAGAAACTATTAAATAATCGTTTGTTTATTCTATACAGGTGGATTTTGTTTCCGATCTATTTCATTTCATTTTTACTGGTAACTTGAAAATGTAGAAAAGCAAAGAATACGCGGAGATTCATATCCGTTTATTAACTAGACCACGGGTTTGTTCCTTTGAAGTATGAAAAAAAGCTTAAAGGCAGGGTGTATCTTTTGCATGCCTAAAAATCAACATTGTGTAAAAACACTGGCATATAAAAGAAAATATAATTTGAGAACCTTTAGCAAAGTATAGGATCTAGAAACCCTGTTTTAGTGGAATTACAGTGACTGCTATATAATCTGATTTGAATTTTTGTCTCGCGAGACAAAAACTCCCAGCAAAGAATGTACACTAAAAGTTCAATGTTTGTTTTGCACATCTTGCAAATTCTAGGAAATTACTGATTCCC